>JABUQX010130866.1:7500-29443 GCA_015478945.1 Trachelipus rathkii | reverse complement strand
TTGACGGAGACGATGTCACACACCACCACACACACACACACTCCCTACACTTATAACACACACCTTCACTATATACTTACTACACACATTCACTATGACCACTTAGCCATTTATCCACTAGACACTTAACATTTGCACTTTACACACTCCCACACACAGATTTAACTTACACTCCACACACCGACTTTCACTTTACACTACACAGATTATACTTTACACCCAACACAGACTTCTACTCTACACACACAACTTTAACTTACACTCCGCACACAGATCTTACACCACACACACACAGCACACCACACACACACACACAACACAACACACACACACACAACACACCCACCGCCCACACACTCACCATCACACATAGTACACGTCATAATTTTATTAAACACCATTTTATGTTTTTAAATTAAGAACACGGTTACATTTATATCTACCTCATTTCAAACTATAACTAAACTTACCCTTTCCAAAGTGTCTTAACACACTTCTATAATAAACCAAATCCTTATCTTTGAACAAAGAACCTTTTATTAAGCTGTTATCACTTTTTGTTTATAAATTTACTAACTATCAAGCTTTTCTAAAACATCAACTTCTTACCTACAAATTTTATGAAATTTTATAAAACACATATATGTTACGCCTACCTCTTTAAAGCCACATAAATCCAGTAAATCAGTAAGGCCAGCCCCTCAGCACCCCTCTACATCAGCCGATGCCACGTTTTTGTTCCTATTGACTTACCTGCCTTTACATCATCTTTAGCCATGTCAATAAGTATAAAATAACACAATAAGTTCTTCTCATGCTAACATAACATGTATTTATTAAAATCATTCTCAAGTTTTTATTTTAAAAATAACAATTATCACTTACATTTATATTATCACTATTATCTGGGTGTATTTAATATGGTTTCAAAGGAATTTGAACAATATCGCGTTTTTGTTTATCTCTATTCATTATATTCCATTATTACTGTTACATTGATCCAATCCACATCACGAGAAAACACAACCAACCCGCACTGCTACAGATACAGAACACCTGACCTCTCCTCTGTAAAATGTTGTTGAAATAACCTACTTAGGTCTAAATTTAGATAAACCCTATCCTAGTCCAAGGGCAGTGTTAAATGGGTACCAGGAGGACAAAGTAATTCAAACTGACACAAACTTCTGTAAATGTGGTTTATTTGGTAACTTAGGCCTCTAAATTTAGGATAAGCCTTTTGGTAGACGGGCCAATTAAGATACTAATTTAAAAAGCCAAAAACTTTGATTTTTTGTAACCTCCCTCGAATCCATTGTCTATTATCTCTTTTTATAAACCTATATCTTCAAAACTGAAACCATGTGGATCGCGTAAGATCTTTAAGCAGTCAACAAAGGCAACATGGGTTTCCTTACCTTCGTGATTGGTCGGCCGGTACATCCCTTATCTCTATATTGACCTCGTTATTGATTGGTCGAGAATGTACTTTGTACCCTATTTGACCCTTTGAATTTGTCCTGGTACTCGTGTACAATACTTTGATGTGTGTTTTATTATCTTTTATACCCAAACTCATTTTAAAATCATAGTCATTTGCGTTCAAGCGGCTGCACACAAGTTATCTCTGATCGTATAAAAGCTGTACTAGTGTTACATTATTCGTGTACCATCTTTATAACAAAAAGTTACATGAGGAATAATTATTAATTCCACTTAGAATAGATAATAATTCAATTGTTTAAAGTTAAGGACTAGGGCTCAGCATGAGCCCCACCGGCAAAGGCAGCCAACCCCGGCACCCGCTGGTCGTCCACGCCAGCGTCCCCGCCCGCCCGCGTGTGCACCCGCAGGCGCAATATTCCCGCGTAACCTCCGCCGCGTGGCGCCCGCAGGCGCAATATTCCCGCGCATATGAAAAATACCTATATACTATACTATATAAATATATTATATACTAATATACTATATATACTATACTATACTACTATATAATATATACTATATATATATATATATACTATATTGTGTTGTGGCGCCGTGAGGTGACAGTGTCTATGGGTGAACGTAAGTGTCTACGTGTATGTGCGTATTGCGTGAATAAGAGATATAGTGTATGTGTGTATAAGCTGGTAGTGAAGTGTCTATGGTAAGTGTTAAACTGCTTATAAGCTAATCATTCCAATTATACGGTGTATCAAAGATGACGCCCATCAAAATGCAGTCATCAAAGCATGAACCCACCTAAAGCTAGGCTACAAAGCTAATTTATTAAAGTTGAGGGTATCAAAGCTGAGGCTCAAAAGCTGACGGTATCAAAGTGAGGCAATCAAAGCTGAGGCATCAAAGTTGACCGGCATCAAACACCTGAGACATCAAAGTTGCAGGCATTCACCAGCTCGCACGGCGCCCATCACAAGCTTAAGGCATTCACCAAATACTCGAAGCTGGCGGGCGTGTCGTGACTGTGTCCACAGTGTGTATGTGTGTCGTGCTGATCTGTTTGCTGTGCTGGTGTGTCCGTCGTCCGTCGAGTGGCTGTGCCATGTGTTTCCTACAATTCAATAAACACATAGGCGATTGACAGCAAACTAACACTACAGATAAATAATAACAAATAAAATAAAATGTTTTATACAATATACGCTATATGTGTAAGTGAGTGTGCGTGTGAGTGCTGTTGTGCTCCGTAGTGTGCCTGTATGTCGTGCGTGGCTGCTTAGTGTTTGGCTCATGTGTCTGTGCTCAATAATAATAACCAATACGGCATGACAGTACAATAAACAACTCAAGTATTCAATAATAAAAAAAAATAAAATGTTTTAATAAATTATACGTTATAGGCTGTACGGATATGGCGTGTCGCTTGTGTGTCGCTGAGGGTGTGTGTGCTGGTGTTTGTATGGTGTGCGATGTCGAGCTGTGTCTACATAATAATTCGCGGGAATACTGTGCGCCTGCAGGGCGCACGCGGCCGCGAGGTTACGCCGCGAATATTTGCCCTTGCGTGCGCACGCGCGCGGGCGGGGGCACGCGGCCGGGACCACCAGCGAGGTGCGGGGTGGCTGCCTTTGCGGGTGGGGCTAATGCTGAGCCCTGGTGGTTAGTTTATGAACTACGTGAATTAATTATTATCTTTCTAGTGAAATTAATAATTATTCCTCAATGAAAGTATTTATTATAAATATGATATACACTTAGTAACAATAATAAAACACTTTTTAATACGAAATCAGATAACTCTCGCCTTGCACGCCTTCAACAGCCTAAACATGACTATTGAAATTTTAAAAGGAGTTTGGGTATAAAAGAAAAGAAAACACACACCTGCTCAAAATAACAGTCCCCCAGAACTTAATCAAATTTCAAAAGACGACAAAATAATCCTCAAACACTCACATACGAGGTCATATAGAGATAAGGATTTACCCCGACCAATCACAAGTAAGGAAAACATTTTCCTTCTTTACTCTGCTTAAAGGATCTTAGAGCATTGCCCGTGAGTTGCAAATATTATTTATAAAAATCCAAACTTCTACGTAAATAAAGTATATCGATATAGTTTTTGACCTTGGTATTAGGGATAAATTAAGCCCCGTCCTACAAAAAGGCTTATCCTAACAATCTAGGCCTAAACTCTTAGGCCTCAACGTAGTTCATTGCACCTTTTACAGAAAGGTCCAGTTTTGAAATCCATCTATTCTTGACTGGAATTAGGCTTCTAAACCGCCCCGGCGGTACAAAAGGGATTATCCTAAATTTAGACCTAAAGCTAGTTATTTCAACACATTTTACACAGAGAGAGGTCAGTTCGTATCTGAAAGCAGTGCGGGTTGTTGTGGTTTTTCATCGTTGATTGTGTTATGGTCATGCTACATAGATCAATCAATAATAATAGTAATACAATAACACCAAACCGAATATCTTAACAAAACTTTTTGAAATGTTTTTAGCTTAATCGACTTGAATCATTAATAAATGCTAACGTCGAATAATTGCGTTATTTTACAAAAAAACACTTAGAATGGATTGTAATAAAATGCATGTTATCGTTCAGCAGGACGAAGAACTCCTATTTTGCTTATTTTATACTTACTTACATGGCTAAAGATGATGTACAGAAAGCAGTAAGTCAAAGAACAAAACGTGGCATAGCTTGATGTAGAGGGGGGGCTAGGGGCTGGCCTTACTGACTTTTACTGCACCTTTATTGCCTTTAAGTACGTAAAAAATGTCTTTTAATTAAAATTTCATAAAATTTTAGTAAAAGTTATTTTAACACTTGAAAATTTAAAATTTAATAAACAAAAAAGTATTAAACAGTTAATAATAAATTCTTTGTCAAAACTTACTCTTCGAACTTATAGAAGATTTTAACGAAACTTTGAAATTAATTTTAGTTAATTTGGATGCAGTAATATAAATGTACGTGTCTAATTAAAACATAAAATGTTTTAACACTAACATTATACGTTAATGTGTTTAAGTGAGCTGGCCGTGGGTGTCGTGTGTGTGTGTGCTGTGTGTGTGTGTGTGTCCAATCTGTGTGCGAGTGTAAGTTAATCTGTGTGTGTGTGTACGTAAATCTGTGTGTGAGTGTAAGTAAATCTGTGTTGAGCTGTAAAGTAAATCTGTGTGTGTGTAAGTAAATCTTGGTGTGAGTGTAAGTTGCAAATGTAAGTGTCTATGCGATAAATGTTACAGTGTCATAAGTTGAAGTGTGTATAAGTATCCATAGTGAATGTGTGTATAAGTGTAAGTGTGTGTGTGCCTGTGTGTGAACCCCGCACTGTGTATAAAGTGTAAATGTAACAGTGTCTATGGGTAACATGAAGCGTCGTCATACGTCGCAATGTGCTGCTACCTACAGTGTCATCAGTGAATGTGTGCTCATACAGTCAGTAAGTTGTGTGTGTGGTTGTGTGTGTGTGTGTGTGTGGTATGTGTGTTCTACAAATAATAATAACAATAGCATGAAGTAAACAACACTAAGTATAATAAAAAATAATAAAAATAAAATAATAAAAAATAATACAAATAAATAATAAAAATAAATAAAATAATAAATAAAAATTAAATAAAAAGGTATTCAACAACACAAACTAAACAAAACATAAATCGTTAACTAAGATATATGAGTATAACAAGCAGCCTAACAGCAGAAAGTTTTAACAACCAGTTTACAAGCAGAAGTTAAAGCAGTAAAGCAGAAAGTTAAAGCAGTAAAAATGCAAGTTAAAGCCGCTTACAAACACGGAGGTTTTAAAGCAGTCAAAGCCAGTTAAAACAAAGCATCCACTATCCCCCCTCCGGTGTCCTTAACGGTACACCACCCTCCTACTTGATTTACTGATTTACTGCATTTAAGGTATGTAATGTTAATGATTATGTGATATGTTAAGCCAGTAAAACATATGAGTTAAAAGCAGAAAACATGAGTTTAAAGCAGTTTAAAAACATGCACGTTTCAAACGCCAGTTAAAGCAAGAAAAACAAAAGCATACTAATCCCCCCTGGGGGTGTGTTAGGTAACACTCTATTGATTTACTGATATTTACGCTTTAAGGTATGTAATGTTAAATAAATATGTGCGTTAAAGCCAGTTTACAAACACATATAAGGTCGTAAAGTGACAGAGTTTGAGTTTAAAAGCAGTAAAACATCGAGTTAAAGCAAGCAGTAAAGCAGTAAAAACAAAAGCATACTAATCCCCTCTTGTGTTAGGTAACAACTCTATTTGATTTACTGATTTACTGCTTTAAGGTTATGTCAATGTTTAATGTTTTGTAATTAAAAATGCTTTTAATGTCTACAAATTAGGATGGGCTAAAATTGACCCATGGAGACCAAAGGGGTTGGTCGTGTGTTTATACATGTGTATAAGTGCTTAAATGTAAGTTGTAAATCTGTCTATTGGTGAGTGTACAGTTCATTACGCTGAATGTGCTCTGCTGTATAAGTGTAAGTGCCGGTGTGCTGTATGTGTGTCTATGTGTTCTGTGACACCGCTTGTGCTATTAAGTGTAAATGTACAGTGTCTATGGGAAACTGTAAGTGTCATAGTGATATGTGCGTATAAGTGTCATAGTGAATGTGTGTTAACGTTCATAGGTGAATGCTGCTCAATACACATGTGTGTGTGCTTGTGCGCGGATGGAATAAGTTACGATAGATCCATACAGGTCAGGTTCCTACATGACCTTCATGGTTAGCACAATACCTACCCCAAAAGGCTAGCATCAGTTAACCCTGGATGAGCCTCGAAGGCGGCGGTGAGCGAGGCTAAGGTTCAGGCAGTAGCTAGGATAGTGTAGGCTAGGTCGTAGGGTGTACCCAGGTTAGGTTCAGGTCTAGTTAGGTTAGTTAGCGTCTAGGTTAGGTTAGGCTAGTCCTAGGTTAGCCGTCTACGGTTAGGTCCCTTTATCGTTAAGGTAACGGCCCAACGGTTAGGTGCAGGCTTAGCGCTAGGTTGCAGGCTGCGGCTATAGCCGGTATTCCGGCAACGGGTCAACTGTCGAAAATCACTTGGTCCACAACAAAGGTAATACTATATTATCTACTATACCTATATACATACTACTATATATATATAAGTCATATATACTATATATATATAAATATATATATACTACTATTATATATATACTATATACCTATATATACACTAACTACAACAATAAATCACTAGATCATATACTATATTTACGCCGTATGTGCTGTGCTGTACTACATAGCCTACGCGGCTCTGTGTGCGGTCGTGTGCATACACGTGTCATACGCTGTCCGCGCTGTAGACGTGGGTGTAGCCGTGTGAGCTTAGGGTCTGGTTGTACTGCTATCCCATGCAGGGTCGGCAAGGGTGGGTGTGTGTATCATCAGGTGGGTGTATGTGGTCTAGCCATGTGCTGTGGTGTAGGTGCAGCGATGTGTTGAGTGTAACGTGTCTATGGGTGGGTGTATGTGTGTGATTCTATAAGTGGCCGCCTAGCGCCGGTGTGTGTGTGCTGTATAAGTAGCGTAACGGGTGCGTGTGTGTGTGTGCTTGTGACGTGTGTAAGTATGTTTATTATGTATGTGTGAGTGTATGGATGATAGCCGATTTTACTCTCTCTCTCTCTCGTGTACTATATACTATATATATTATATATATTATATATATATATATATATATATATACTATACTACTAATATATACTATAATATGATATAATATATATATATTACTTTATATATATAATATACTACTATATAATATTATATACTTACTACGTTTTTCTTTGATATCTTCATTACTATATACGATATCATTATTTAATATCATAATACTACTATATATATATGATATTATATAAATTGCATATATATACAAATGCAAAACGATTGTGCGCGTTTTTTCCTAAACTTTTATCACTAGAACATACCACTATTTCCAAAACTTTTTGTATGCCTAAATAATGACCTTTACTATAAAGCTAACATCTCTCTTATATATTATAAGGCATTCCAGACGCGAGCCCACATTAGTTAAGTCGTATACACCCTTTCCCTTAAGAGGCTACGGGTCGATTCCCACCGTTCCTCGTCAGTGACATTGGCAGAAGTCAACTTTTTACCAATAACCCGCATTTAACCTCGTTATTTTTGTGGCTGGGATTGACTTCGCATCAGAAGATAGAAGATGCTTTATGCGCATGCGCACTCATAACATGTATGCGCACACGCCATGACTACAGTCAGTAGTACTAAAATGCACATCGTGGCCGACAATCCTTAAAGAAGGCCAAGGGGTTCAGCGCATACCTGTCGTGAAACCTTCCCAGAACGACGTACTCACAGCAGCACACTAATATATACTACTATACTATATTTCTTTTTTTTTTTTTGTTTTTTTGGTTTTCATCACCTGACACCACCACCTATATATATATATATCATATATACTATATATATATACTATACTATATACCTATATATACTATATACTACCTACTTATATACTATATATAACTATATCTATATACTATATACCTACTCTCGTATCCCATTTCAGCTATATACTCTATATCGCTACTATATACTATTAGTGAAAGGCAAATTCGAAATAGATCAATGAAAATTTATGGATAGGGATTGCGGAAGCAACCTCCTCTGAGAGCACGACAGCCATAACGCAGTCCACCGGTGAATGGACATGGGTACTAGAGAATACGGTCGAAATGACAACGGGTAGGACCGGGAAGGACTGGCTGACTGAGCTCGCTGTGTGTGTGTATAAGCGGTGACGTGTATGTCCTGTTCTATGGATGCCATTTCGTGCGATATTAACAATACATTCATGCAGTTATAGGAACAAACGAGTGGATGCGAAACAGCGAAAAAAAAAACGGTCCGGCTTGGTGCAGTCGCCGCGTGCGGTGCGGTGCCGGTGCGCGCGTCGACCACCCGGTTCGGCGCGGTCGACGGGCCTTGCGGCCTAAGCGAAACAACGCGTTGGCTGAACTCCCGAACAAACGGCCCCCCACCCTGCAAGGGGGTGGGCGGAAATCCCGCCGAAAAAAACAAAACAATAAAACTAAATAAAATAAATAACAATCTCAAAAAAAAACAAAAAAAAAATAAATATAAAACAAAAAAAAAAAAAACACCCCATGAAGGAAGCTTGCACGTAAAAATATCCACCTGCATTAGCGATTGTTGCTCACTCGCTGGTCAGTGTGGCTCAGCAGAACGGAATACCCTCCTACTACTTGACGGACATGACTCACAAAACTATATGGTAGACTGTTTACGTTTTACGACTCCCCTGTCAGTCTTTACTCCTATCTTTTTTTTCTCTAACTTTACTTCTCCCCCTTAATAAACCGCAAACAATGGGCAGGAGTCGGGGATCTCTCGGCCTTCCGGAGAACGACCAGCGGTGCGGCCGACTATTTCCCCCACTCCCTGAGCGTGAGCGGTCTCCGTGAACAACCCACCTCCTGTGGTACTTTGCGGTTGTAGCGGGCTATGGAAAACGTCCCCCACTCTGGTTCCCCCGTCCGGCTCGAGCCCCAATTTCTTTTTTCTACATTTTGTAAATAACCTTTACCTATGCTGATTCCAAATACTGTAATTGTCCTTTTCTGCTACAGTGTCGCTACTTTTTCGAGATATTTCACTTTTGAAAGTTTTTTTTCTTTTATATATAATGTTGATTTTTTAAAAAAATTAATTTCTAAAATATTCCTCGACGAACTTTTGAATCCTGTCCGTCACCACTTAAATTCATTTTAGTATCATATACTAGCACTATATGTTTAAACAAATAAAAAAATAAAAAATTAAACAATCAAAAACCTGACCGGAGTCGTAAAACATACCCAAGGGCCTCACCTATATATATACTCATATACCTCATACTATACATACTAACCTATATACCTATATATATATATATATATACTATAATAATAATAATATCAAAACTACATACTATATACTAATATATATATATATATACTATATATATCATATACTATAATATATACTATATCATATACTATTATACCTATATATATATTAATATACTATACTATAAATATATATATTATATAATATATATAGTATAGTATATATATATATATATATATATATATATATATATATATATATATATATATATATATATAATATACTATACTATATCATATACTTACCTATATATTATTTGCCCGTTTCTGAACAACCTCGAATTGTGATAATCGCTACACTAAGCCGTTTTCGTATTTCCTCGCTATAAAAAAAATTTCACAGTTTTTCGTTCGCTTTTCGCTTCCAAACCGGTGGGACTTTGCCCACCGACTACTTAGCAAACGCAACGAAATTTCCCTTACCTTCTGTAAGGATTGCTATTCTACACCAGACATTTATTCTACTATTACACAGCAAATCTAGGGAAATTCTTTACGCTTTCCGGTGACATTTTTTTCACGATTTTCGCGCCTAAGTTTGCACAAAAACGAACGAAAAACGGAACATTTTTTAGCACAAATGCAAAATGAAACGCCTCATAATCTCTATTGATCTATCAAATAAAGTTCTTATAATTACCTCTGGCACTAAATATCAAAGTAGGGAAAATAGCTTCGATATGTGTATCCACTATAAAAAACCGAGAAAATTAGCCTTTAAACTCTTTCGCAGTTATCAGTCTTTTCCATACTTTGGGATAAAATAGCAGTTTTCAAATCACCTTTCGTGCGTTTAATCTTGCTCATACACAAAGAGACGTCACTTTGTCAGGAACCTACGTGAGTCAGCCTACTACAGGCTTGAGTTGCCAATAGACATATATACTATAACTATCACCTATCATACCTATATATACTATACTATACTACTATAATATATATATACTACTATATAATACTATATATACTATACTATTATAATATATTTTAAACCTTCTGTTGACAAACTGTACAAGAAAGTTTTCTTACTTTAAATTGACCTTCTTTGTTATGAAAATTTTTTAGTTTCGATTTCTACGAATTTCTGACGGTGATTGAAAGTGTAAGAACTACCCACCGTCTCTACTGTAAAAACGACATTAATTTCAAAATAACTTCTTGACGTAAGATTTCCATACTATATATATATATATATAATAACTCATACTATCATATACTATATATATAATATTATATATCATATATATACTATCACTATATACTATATATATTTATATATATACTATATATATATATGATGGCCAAACTTTCTAACCGGTCAGGTTTCCATGTTCCTGCAACGTGAATCCACTCTTAGCGTTAGATTGCATTGCCTTTACAACCGTTGAATCCGCTCTAGGTTAGGCTTCCGGGCATTGCTCTGCGCCAACGTGACATCCGTATCAGGTAGTCCCTACCTGTACCTCCCTTTTACAGTTCTACGGTTATGCATAACAGTGTGGTCTAGGCTAGCACAGATTTAAATATATATATCTATATATAATATATAAATATATAGTATACTAATATATATATATATATACTATATACTACTATAGTATCATATATATATACTACTACTAATATATATACTATCATATATATACCTATATATATACTATAGACCCTGTTATTGTTTTTACGCTTGGGTCAGTTTTGATTTTTCTTTTTTTTGTTATTTTTTATATTATTTCTAGTCAGTAATGGGTGAAAATCAATTTAAGGGGTGGAAAACATGATTCAAAAATACTATAGGACCAGTTACGTCTTACGACTCCGTCAGTTTTAATTTCTTTTTTTTTTTTCTTAACTAAAAGCAATACCCAAGGCGGTAACCGCAAAGCTGGCCAGGAGTCGGCGGCTCTCCGGCCTTCCGGTGGAAACGACAGCGGTAGGACTATCTTCCCCCCCTCGCGGGGAGGGCTCTCCCTGCAACCCCCTCTTGGTATTTGGGTTGTCGCGGCGGTTCCTCCGCCCCCTCCCCTACGGAGTAGAAAAACGTCCCCCCCCTCTGTCCCCCGTCGGCTCGAGCCCCTAATTTTTTTTTCTTTTTTTTTTTTTTAATTATTTTCTTTTGACCCATTTTTGTAATAAGCTTTACACCCTGATTCCAAATATGTAATTGGCGTTTTTCTGTAAGTGCTCCGTACTGTTCCCGAGATATTTCATTTATTGAAAAAAAAAAATTGTTTTTCTTTTCTTTTCCTTTTTACACCTTCTTTTCATAGCATCTTACACGCTGTTTCCAAATATGTAATTAGTTTTTCTGTACGTGTCGTACTTTTTGAGATGTTTCATTTCTTTCAAAAATTTTATTGAAATATTAAATGATTTTTAACTAATTATTTAAAATATTTCGACACTTCCCTTGAATCATGTCCCATCACCAACCTGAAATCCATCGTCTAGTATCAATTACTCAGCAATATGTTAAAAAAAACAAAAAAAAATCAACAACTGCACGGCAGTCTTAAACACACTTAACAGTGGCCTATATATATAATTATTAATATATTATATATACTCATATCCCTGTCGTATGCTATATACTATATCATATATATATATATATATATATACTATATCATACTATATATATATATACTATATATACTATAATACTATATACTCTAGTACTACTACTATATCACCCTATATATAATATCATATATATTACTCTCAGGCATCGTCCATACGCTTTGTATCTCCGAAGCCGAGCTCACCCTTTGAGTTCGCGAGTTCGTTTGGTGACACAACACAAACGCCACAAATGATCTGAAACGTTGCACATTTCCCCTCATTTCCTCTCTCCTCTGACTACTATATATATATATATACTAATATATATAATACTATATATATATATACTATATACATATATATATATATATATATATATAATATATATATATCTATATATTATACTACTACTACCTATACTATATATTATAATATACAAATACTAGTATATACTAATATAATATATATATATTATATATACACTAATATATATATACTACTATATCACTATAAATATTACTACAAATATAATATATATACGTAATATATCAACAAATATATATATATACATATACTATACATATACTATATCATATGTATATATATATACTACTCATATATATACTATCATATATATACTATACTATAGATATATATACTATATCTATATATACTTATATATTATTACCTATAATCGATCCAATTAATAATCGATAACGATGACGATTTGATGATTGGCATGTTTTCCGTCGCGCCGTTAGAACCCATATGCGGAAGATCTTCTCTCCGCACTTGGCTTTTCTAGGGCGGACCAGGCAGCTAGCAACCCCCGGTCCTTTCCCTTTTGCTGCATTTACTCTTGCGACCAGCGTTGGTATTCTATTCGCCGGTAGAAGCAAGCTCTCTGCGCAGAGCTCTAGGAAAGGCGAGCTTTTGAGGCCTAATGGCAGAACGATGCCTGAGCTTCTCTGAAAGCGGCGAGCAACCACCTACCTTGAGAAGTTGCTTACTCGAAGGCACTCGCATCCAACCCGAGAAATGCGCTTTCTTGGAGTGTCTCTAGGGTTCGGACGGCTTTCGCGCGCCAGAAGGAGAAAGACGCCGTGGACCAAAGTGACAGGGCGGAAAAGCTCCCCTTCCTGGAGAGTCTGCTATATATATATATACTAGTATATATATATATATATACTATATATATATATTATGATTGCACCGATACCATGGTTAATCGGCTATCGGTATCGGTGGTATCGGTCCGATTTTTGCAGGTTTATCGGTATCGGATCGTATCGGGAAATTCTTGGCAAGTAGTAAGTATCGGTATTCGGTATCCGGTATCGGCAAAATTTTGCCCATACCTTTAACCGATACCACACATTTTCTTCGTCTTTACAATACTACATACTACCTATATACCTACTTATATATATATATACTATCTATAATATATACTCATACTATCATATAATATCTATATATATAGTCATATCATATTCATTATACTATACTACTTATACTATATATATATATACTATATATACTATATCACATATACTGATTTCACGTACCCATGTCCCGCACTTGCTGAGGGTCGGTCGTTGGTAGTTGCAAAGGTTTCGCACGTTATAAACACCACCATTCACTGAAAAGCTAGCATTTAATAGGAGTTTCAGCACCATTGCTATCCAGACAAAGAGAATTTAAAAATTTCTTCAAAGACTCGACGAATTCGAGAAGGGTAGGCTTCACCCTTTCGGAAATTAAAGTTGCAAATCTTCTTCTTTTCTTAATTTTGCATTTAACTATATATACTATATATATATATATATATAATATATATAATATATATATCATATATAATATATAATATATATATATAGCTTATATATATACTTATATATATATAATATTACTTATATATATATATATTATATATTATTTATATATATATCATATATATTATACTATATATATATTAAATACTATATATATATATACTTACTATAATATATATCATATACTATATATTATATCCACCAATTTGTCTGATAGCTCCCTATCTATCTGACCTACTGTATGTTTATATAGGCATTTTCGTTTCTATTTGTGCTTACAACGACAAATTAGTAAATTGTATATCGGTTCGTTTTTTGTCTTTAAAACCGCCAAATTCGTAAAAAATGCTTAAACACCACTTACACGATGTTTCCTTAATCTCCTTATCACAGGCTTCTCTATTTCCTGGATTCGCAGCGACATTTAGCACGTTCTTACGAAAATGTTTAAACCAAAAAAATGACGGCCGTTGTGATAGGCCCGTTTGAATTTCGAATGAATTTTTGCATTCAATAAAATCAGCTTTAAAATCTTAATTTCTTCCAAATCGATAAACTCCATCACAATAGTTGATCAAATTTTTAGTAATATTAAACTATTTGTTCATTAGTTTATTTTGTTTATCCGCGAAATCGACGAGCTCCCATCACAACAGCTGATTTTCAACCTTGTCTCTGCCAAACAACAGTAAACCTCGCACGAAATTGTGTTTCGTTTTCGGCACGAAATTACGGCATTAGTACAGGCACATCGGCAGTGCCAAAGCAACGTCTCATGGATATTAGTCTACGTTTAAGGTGTTTTTC
Organism: Trachelipus rathkii; assembly: GCA_015478945.1. Lineage (NCBI taxonomy): Eukaryota > Metazoa > Arthropoda > Malacostraca > Isopoda > Trachelipodidae > Trachelipus > Trachelipus rathkii. Next base: position 14,793 of record JABUQX010130866.1, on the reverse strand, counting down.
TATATAAAAAGATTCCAAATTTTTAAGTTCTTCACCTTAGAAGCATTTTGAAGAATGGAGATTTTTTGAAGAGATATAGGGTGCCTATCGAGGTCATAGTGATCTCTGACACCTAAATTCTCTGGTTGAGAGATTTGGAGATTAGTTCGAAAGGAACGCATGCCCCATGCTGCCCTTGAAGGCTTCGCATCTTTAGTTGAAAGACAAAGTTTTTGTACCTACTAGTCGCACTGTACAGTTGCACATTCCTATATTTTGTAACCACGATGTCCTCGCACCTCAGTTCATCGGGCGATCGCTTCCTCTTTAATCTTTAAAGAAACTGGCCCCAATTGAGTTGTTGTTAATAAAAAGATATAAGAAGAAACTTGCACTTGTGGAAAGTTTCTTGTCGTTAAGATATTTCCTCAACTCCCTGAAGTGAAGATCATTGCGAAAGGCGGTCCCCTATGTAGGGAAGCCGCCAGCAGAACAGGAAGTTCAGGAAACAATCCGATATGCCAGTCTTTAAGGCGACAATTTATCGAGAGAAACGAGTAAACAAGTTTATCAAAAACAGGTTAGAGGGATAAGGCTAAAGCTAGAAAAATTTACGGAGAAAGGTGATTCCTTCATGGAACAAACTTTCCAATCAGAAACAATAACAAAGGCTTGTGTATGCAGGCCCTTAGACCTGCAATTTTATGATTAAGGAGATAGGAAATACAAAAATTAGTTCCAAGTAAAAATACTCTTTAGTGGCTTGCGATAAACTCACTAAGGTAGCAAGTCCACTAAATACTTTACATGGGGACGTAACTTCTTTAGTTCTGAACCTTTATCATATTATATATTGCGGTTTTGCGATAGAATGCTAACTTGTCAGTACTTTTCTGTTCGCTTTTTCACCATCTTAGACAGTTCTCTCGCTTTTTCGTCATGTCATTTGTCCGGCCTACGCTCGGATAAGAAATGCGCCCGGCACAGTTTTAGAAAGTAATTTCCTGTTTCAGGGTTCACACTTTCTTGGAAAGTCAGGGAAATTCCAAAACAGTCGTTTGGGAAATTTTTAAAAATTTCAAAAACATATGACAAGAATGATCCCATGGGCACCAAGTTACATATTTTGACTACTATTTCCTTTTCCCTTAACTGTCCATAACTTGCTGTCAATGAAAGAGACTGTACTCCTTGATAATGAAATGAAAATGATGGCGCGAGGAACGACATTCCATAAATCCTACTTCTCTATCTGTTTCTTTCTATTTCAGTTCCACTTCCATTACCTACTTATCTCTTCCTATTACTGTAACCCGTAGGGTTGTTCCAGTTCATCCTTCCGATTTGAAGGTGATCTGAAATATGTAGTGTTTTAGACTGTATGACTAATGACTTCATCTGTTTATATCTTTTCTCTTTAGGGATTATACTTTTTTTTTTTTTTTTTTTTTTTTTTTTTTGAGCGTTTGACGCACAGCTGATTGGATTTTTGTTTGCACGCTGACAGCCGAAACCTCTCTCCCAACACCAAACCAGTTACAAAATGTTTCTGTTTCAAACCAAACGATCGTATTCCTACAAATTACAAAAACTGGCTTTTTATAAAAATGCTTTCCCTTCCCCAGAACGTGAATCATGTTTTTACAGAAAGTTCAAACGTTCCAGGAACCCACTTTGGTCATTCCTCTTGTCTCACAGATTTACAACTGCTCCCCTTACTAAAATATCTATGGAAAGCATTCTAAGTCTAGTAAAATGCCTGCTACAACACCCTAGCTTTTGATTAGATTTAACATGACAAAGACAATTTGCGTGATGTAAAAGTTATTAATCTTGGGATTTCAAACAAAAAAAAACTTCCAAAGAACGTCACTTCGAATGAAAGTAACATCCTAAAATTCAAACTTAAATTCCAGACCTGTGCTAATCAAAATGACAGAAAAAGATTATTAGAAAAGTGTTCCTCTGAAGTTACCAGCCTGTCCAATGGCTCTCATCATTTGATCCTAGTATAATTTTTCATCAGCCAGAAAAAGGGAAACACAAAGATTTGCTTTTATTGCTAGAGGCATTGTTACACCAATAGCCGAATCACAATTCTGTTGCTGATAAAGCAAAGGCACAATGCACTCTACTTTGCAGTGAAAGCTCATTCTACCCTTGAATTAATGTCAAAACTATGTTTTGTGATGCCGCTTGACTCGTCCTCTAGAGACTCTGCATGAATTTCTTTTCTTCTCATAGTCACCTGGCGAATCAACCTTGTTATGCGGCATTGTCGGCAAATATTCAAATCTAGGACCTGATATCTTTCCCAGTTGAAATTGCCGACCACGTGCGAAGCGCAGGCGTTTTCCTCGTACCAATACAAGCCCAATTTTCAGTAGACGATCTGAAAAAAAGTTCTGATTCTCCAAAGAACAAGTTGCACAACTGCCCTATAATCTCATCGAATAGTATTCATAAAGTTCCTATCACACAAAAAAAATGTTGACAAATGTAAGACCTACCCATAGGAGATATGAAGAAAAATTATCAAAGAAAAAACGAAAATTAAAAAAAAAAAGATCAATATTATATATGAAGAGCAGAGAAAGATGTTAAAACAAGGTTTTGACACAAGAAGACGCTATAAAATCAACAAAATTTTCAGCATGCCTTGAGAAGAAAAACGTTAACCTTAAATCTCCCCCATTAGAACTTTGGATCACAGTTGGACGCTATTCACCCTAGCGCTATTTAATGTCAAGCTTTAAAATTTTCTTCTTCTTTTTGTATAAAATACAATTCTTTTTTTTTTTGGCAAAAAATAAAAAAAAACGCCTGCAGTTGGACGGGTATGTCGTCGCATTCAACTAAAAAAAATTTTTTTTTTAAACTCTTATCTAAGATGATGAACAATTTTTAAAAGTAAATTTCAATTTAATTCTCCATTTATTGTTTTACTTCTTTATATAAGGCTGCAATAATGATTAATAGATATATTATACGCCAAAAATAACGAACACGCTGTCGTAGGGCCTACAGGTAACATGCCAAATGTGGACCTAACTTAGGTAAGTGAATTCCAAATTAAATCCGACCGCTCATTCGTGCTAGGTTACTTTCTTTTTCTTAAACAATTCGAATCAGCTACTGTGATTCAGCACGTGGAGTTTGGATATAAACAGAAATAAAAACAAATAAACAAATGATTTACATTACACCAAAATATGCACATCACTATTTGTGATGGATCTTATTCCCATTTGGAAATTAAATTTAGATTTAAAGCGCCTGACTTATTTAAATCGAAACATTCCACCAATTCACAAAACATGATGAACACTTGATAGATTAAACTGAACGTAAAAACGACTGATAAATTCGGCTTGCCATGGTTCATAGCGAACTTTACAAACATTTACAGGAAATTTCCTTCACCGTTTGGTGGAGCCATTTCTGCGATTTTTTGCCGTTAAGTTTGACAAACAAACGAACGCACAAACCTCGCAGCACTTTCTTACCGTTTCGTACAGAACAAATAGCAAACAAAGGAAAACGGCCTGATATACTATATACTATCCATTATATATATCTCATATATACTATAGTATAATTATATAATACTTTATATCATATTATATAGTATATTAGTATAACCTTAAAAATTATTTTCATTTCCCTTTAATAAACGTGATGATCTTACGATGCGCGAGCAGGTTATCGGCCTGGGCCACCGCCTGCAGTGTACGAGAATCCCAGTCATGGTTTCAGTAACCCCAGTGCTTCGATATTACTATATATATATATATACCTATATATATATATATATATAGTATATATACTATACTATATATATATATATATATAATTACTTATATTTATATTATATAGTATATATAATATATATATATTAGGCCATATTTTATAGGCCAGTAAAAGTTACTCGGCTACTCGGTATCGGTATCGGCCAAAAATTTTGGTATCCGGTATCGGCATCGGTATCCCGGTAGTGAAAAAAATTGTGCAGTACTTGTACTCGGTTCTATCGGTTATCGGACAAAAATTTGAGGTTATCGGCTTGCAAACCACTAATCACCTATATATATATATATATAGTATAATATATGATATACTATACTTATATATATATATCATTATATATATATATACATTACTATACTATATACATATATTATGTATATATTATATATATTATATATATATATATAACTATATATATATATATATATATATATATATATATATATCACTATTTAAGGAGTACCGGGAACCTGGAATTTTTGGTCCGGCCGGAACGGAACTTCCGGAACCTTGCGAAAGTTTCCGGGCCGGAACTTATCGACTTCCGCTACACCTAACATATTCTACTGTTAAAACTTGTCTTATAACAAGTGGAGTCTCTCTATGAAGTATCTGGATCCTGTCACTATCCATATTATAAAAATAAGTTCTTTGTACGTGTGCAACATGAAATTTATTAAGCTAAAATAGAATATCTATATAAAGTTCTACGGGTCTTTAAAGTTTAAAAATCAAGAAAATGACTCATCGTTCGAGCACCAACAACGGGCCTAGATTTTTTCTCGAGTTTTATAACGCGATTATTGTCGACTCGATTATAGACCGTTATCATTTTTTCGTCATTTTTGTGCTTACGCTCGATAAGAAATGCTCACCAAGTTTTAGCACGAATTTCGTGGTGCATAAATGAATGCGATTTCTCAACAACAAGTCCCGTTTGTTTCACAACACAATTGGATAAATCATCTGCTTGTGAATGGCTAGGCACGTCCTCGGTGTTTGGAGTAACGGAAATAAAAAAAAATTCAAAAGCTGGTTCATATCTACCAAATTCACTTGAGTCAACTATTATACTATGGAGTTTATCCATTTGGAAGAACTTAGATTTAAAGCGCTAATTTCTACTTGAATCGAAACATTCATCAATTCAAACGGACCCACAACGCCGCCATCTTGTTTCGCCTCTACATTTTCGCAAGAACGTGCTAAAGTTTTGGCGCAAAGCACGGGAAAAAGGCAACCTTACATGTCAATTCAACGAAATCCTTTCACGCCTTTGGGTGCACGCATTTTCCACGACTTTTGCGTCTAAGTTTTTGACAAACACCGAAAGCAACACTCCGAGCCGCTCCTTCCTTTACGTTCGTATACGCAAACTGCCAAAAACGAAACGGGCTTCTAAACCCTTTAAGCCCTTGAATTATGCAAAACCAAATTGTCACGAAAAATTATTTCCTTGGGCCACAATTCCAAGGTGAATAGGACCCCTAATAAAACAGTGTTAGCAACTGTTTCTTGACACAAAAAAATTACTCATCTTCTTTATGCCCCAAATAAAAACGGTCACGGTGACCGCTTCAGGAACTTCACAGAGTATATTTCTAAAAATTTCTTGCGCACATCTAGCAACTAATCTTCGCAAATCACTGTAACATACTAAAACTATACACAACAAATTAGGCTATAAATAATCAGAATCAATGTATAGTCTTTTCAATTTTTATATCAACAATAATTCGTGTACATATGAAAATATGAAAATATAAAAATCGATATATATTAATATATATATATATACTATACTATTAACTATACTATATATATATATATATTATATATATATATACTATATATATATATATATTATATATATAATATTATACTATATAAATATATATATATATATAGTATATATATACTATACTATATTATATATATCATCTATATATATAATATATACCTATTATATATATACATAAATATATATATATTATACTATATTAAACTATAATATATATATTTCTTTTTCATATACCTATAATCTATAATAAGTATTAACAGATATCAGTGATCATCTTATTGCACTATATACTACTAACTATATACTATACTATATACCTATTATATAGTCATAACTTCTATATATATAAATAGATACTACATCAGTTAATAAATAATATATCTACGTATAAGTATTAGTATACTTATACTAAAATAATATCCCGCTATATATAGTTATCATATATATAGTATACTATGGTATATTATATATATAATATATCATACTATATATATACTTATACTATATATAAGGGCACTACGGTAGAGAAGAGGGTAAAACGAAGACTAAGACTAATGCTTAATGAGTATTGAACAGCATGCTGGCTCATTTTGTTGCCGCAGGGACGGAGGCAAATTATTGACTTTCATTTTCGCCAAATGACTGACCATCTCGAGCTTTTTGCAAAGTTTGCAAGTTTTCCTCCCCTCTGTAAAAACACTGGCCAGTGGAGAAGCGTCTGTCACTGACATGACAGATTGTCGCACCGTGGGCCTGCGGTAGCCATGATTCTCCTGTGCTTTCTCGTTCTCGACATTGCTCTGGCCCCCGCGGCCCCGCCCCGCGCCCCAGAGGCCCGGCCCGGCCCCGGCCCCCGGCCCGGGCCCCGGCTTTCGAAATGCTCTTCCTATACGGGGCGTGCCACCTTACCTTACTCCTACCAATCATTAAGCCCATGCGCTATGTCCGTTTTTGAAATCGCACTAGTTTGGCCATGTTCTTTTTTGAGGTGAGACCTTCCTGCTCACATCGGACCCTCCGTATACAGCCAGGCATTGACAACGCTAAGGTCCAACAAATAATAAAAGATACGAGTGTACCATTTCCTGGACTTGAAGTTGATCCGGTCTCATAACCTCACATCAGCATCATGCCGGCCCAGACACCACCGCCGACCATTTGCGACCTGCGCGCCGATCGCTGAGCGCCCCATGGCCTCTCGGTATCCAACCATATTTGTTTTTCCTTAGCTCTCCCACCCTGCGGCACCTTCGTGTGGCTTCCAATTACCAGCATTAATTGCGCATAAATAGGTGTAACCCGACTTCGTTATCATACAAAACGTACTGCAACAATCAGTACACTCTCATCAACCCAAATGTTCACAGCTTCCTCCCACTCCCTATCGCTTCAGATCTTTTGAACCTAGTATGTGATGTTCCTTTCCACTTAAAATCTTGGGCTCACAGTTCTTGATTTTGAAACCCTGGTTTTGATCTAGAAACGCCGTAAGCCATTCTTAACGGTAGTACTCTGAAATATTAACAGTCTTGTGAATAAGATAAATGTCCAAAAAGGGTGACAGGATCCTAGCGTATTGAGATTCAGGGATCCTATCACTCCCTGACCAGTATTTTCTTTCTTGCAACAGCGAAAAGAGGAACAGCGTTTAGTCTTATTCGCAAAATGAAATTAACAATTACCATTCATTTAAATCAGGGATTTCC
>JABUQX010130866.1:0-2500 GCA_015478945.1 Trachelipus rathkii | reverse complement strand
TACTTAAAATTCATTAAAGGAAAAATCAGAAAAGTTGTGATTACAAAGTCGAGGCGTGAGAAGATGTCGTCCGGTTACAGGAGGAATAAGAAGCCACCGTCCTCCGATAGATGCAAGATCCTTCCAGAACAAAGGGTCTTTTCTTAGGCTGAACATCTTTTGTGGCTAGAACGTTTTTGTTCTTCATATAATATGTACACACCGAACCTAAGGCCTGCAAGAAAACAAAATGAAAATACAGTCTCTCTCTCTCTCTCTCTCTCTCTCTCTCTCTCTCTCTCTCTCTCTCTCTCTCTCTCTCTCTCTCTCTCTCAAAAAAAAAAAAAAATCTCTATATATATATATATATATATATATATATATATATATATATATATATATATATATATATATATATATATATATATATATATATATATATATATATATATATATATATATATATATATATATATATACATATTGGTTCTACTGACAAATCTTCTGGCCTCTTAGTCAAAAACATCTCTAGCAACTTCTGTAAATCTGCATTCCTCCTCTTATTCGATCTGATGTTTCTATTGCTAATTTTCCAACTGAAAAGGCCAATCTCTCCGCTCCTATTTTCCTCTAACTCAACCTCGGACGATTCTGACATTCCTCCTCCACCTCCTCCCTCCTCTTCCTCCTCCCTCCTCCTCCCCTCCTCCTCCCTCCTCCTCCTCCTCCTCCTCCTCTCAGTCCTATGCCTTGCCTGTGATTTAATTTTTGATCGGGTGCATGGGCTCTCGAAATCTATGAACGTTAGGAAGGCGGGTGGCCCGATGACGTTCCTCCCCGAGTTCTGAGGGAGTGTGTTTTCGTGCTGGCCCCTCCCTTGTTCAACTATATTCTATGTCTCAATACTAACACTTTCCTCAGTGTTGAAGCACATGTCCAACCTATTCCCAAAAAAGGAAAACCGTTCTGATCCTTCTAACTATCGCCCTATAGCTTCACTTGTATCCTTTCTAAGATCTTTGAAACCCTCTCATCTCTCTCATCTCTCTCTCTATTCTTGGATCTCTGGAATCTCATTCACTTTCTTTCCAATCGCCAGTATGGCTTTACTCTCGAGGTCACTGGCGATATACTTTCCTATTTTACTGATTCATGGTTTCCAGCGTTAGGAACTACGGGGTGACTGGTGTGGTGGCGCTTGACATATCCAAAGCATTTGACCGGGTGTGGCACGCGTCACTGCTCTCCCAGCTCCCCTCCTTTGGGTTTCCTCCTTCTCTTTGCTTGCTTATGTCTAGTTTTCCTCAAATCACTCAATATCGGCTGCTGTTGATGGGGAGAGTACTACTTTTTTGTAATAGTGGTGTTCCTCAAGGTTCTGTCTTATCTCCTACTTTATTACTACTTTTCATTAATGGTCTTCTCACCTGCACAACTAACTCTATCCACTGATATGCCGATGACTCGATCCTTCATTATTCAACTCATTTCAATTCTGCTACCTCTTTTGCTTCTAGAATTGCCTTTCGTCTTAATCTCTCCGATTCTATTCCCGCTGATCTGGATAGAATTTCCGGGTGTTGCCGTCTCAACCTTGTGAAATTCAATCTTTAAAAACCCAACTTCTACAAATCTCCCTCTCTAAGACACCTTCTAACTTTCCTATCTCTTTTGACGGCTCTCTCGTCTCTCCTGTTGACAATATAAACATCCTTGGCCTTAACATAAACAAAAAAAAATGTCTTGGAAACCTCACATCACAACGGTTGCTAGGCCGGCCTCAAAGAAACTGGGAGTTCTGTTTAGACTGCGGAGACTTTTTTTCCTCTTCTCAGTTACTCCAGCTATACAAGGGCATCATCCGCCCTTGTATGGAGTACTGCTCTCATATCTGGGGGCCTCTGGTTTCCCCCTGCTTTTGGATAGAGTCGAGTCTAAGGCCAAAATTCTTATAAACTGTTCTGTACTTTCCACTTCACTTGACCCTCTATCTTTGCGGTGCGATGTTGGTGATTTATTGCTTTTCTAGGTACCGCAGCGGCAGATGCTCGAGGGAATTTATCACTAACGTAACCTTTACGTCGCCCTCGTAGCACAAGTGATGCTGTGTCTGCACATGAGTTTTGTGTTGACTCCAGGCTAGTTCGCTGCGGTGCTTCCTTCTTTTCTGCTACCTCTGTTCTGTGGAATTCTCTTCCATCTTCTGTGTTTCCTGCTGAATTTAATCTCCCCCACTTCGAAGCCTTCGAATTTACGTTATTTGTTAACTTCTGAGGCGTACAACTTGAATAGGGCTCTGCCCGGAGCGGTGGTGACACTGTAATATATATATATATATATATATATATATATATATATATATATATATATATATATATATATATATATATATATATATATATATATATATATATATATATATATATATATATATATATATATATATATATATATCGTTAAAAATTACTCGAAATAAGGGAGGGGAGATTTGTTCAACGTTCAATTTTAACCCAAAGATCTT
>JABUQX010130865.1:22500-35598 GCA_015478945.1 Trachelipus rathkii | reverse complement strand
TTTGAGAGGCGTAACTTTTTTTCCTAAAAGGCCCCATGTTTGTATCTTTTATTTGTTTTTTATTTCATTCATTATTATTTTTTTAGAGTTATCTTGTGATTTAAAAAAATTTTATAAACAGAGGTTATCAAAAAATTTTTTTAATATCTATTTTGAGCATAAGATTATAATAAAAAAGGAAGGAAATTGAAATAAGGCTCAATTTAGTTAAATAAAAAAATAATGCTTTAACAAAAAAAAAAAAAAAGCCTTACCTTTTAAACTTCTGTGTAAGTTTATTTGGCTAACCTTGGATCAAGTTTAAGTTTTTGCTGGGCTGAATTGTAGTAAACAATAAAGGTTAGGGCCCTAACTATGCAGACCGTTCTTCAAGTGTACCATTTACCACTTAAGCACAAGATGATGTAATTTTTAAAGTTTCCAACAAATGGATCATAAAAAAAAGGACAACTTTTTTGCAATGACTTCCAGAGTCGCAACTCACCATTTATGGAATGGTTATTCTGTCACCGACTTTTTTAAACACTTTTTAATAATTTCATGATTAAGGACTTTGGTCAACTAAAACAAGACTTCCTTTTTAATCAAAGCATCAATTTTTTTGAAAAAGATAGAAAAGTATTAGTTTTTTAATTTATTCAAATTTGTATATTAATTAGTCTAATTTATTTGGCCAAGAATAAAGTTTTTGATTTGTTTGGTACAATTAAAGAAAAATTTAAACATTCAGAAACATTATGAAAATTTTCCAACATTCCCAAGAGATAAAAGAAAATTTTTTTTTTTTTTTTTTTTTTTAAACCTAAGAAAAAAACATTCTACAGCTGGAGGTAGTAGTAACTTTTTTTTTTTTTTTTTTAATTTTTACTCTTCTCCAGCAAATTAACCTACAATACTTAAATCTAAATAAGATCTGCCTTAATGAGCCTTTTTTGATTTTTTTAAAAAAAATCAAAAAAAAAAAAAAAAAAACATAAATAAAATAAAAAATAAAAAAAAAATGTTTCAAAAAAATCAAAATCAATAATTTTTTTGATTTTACTTTTGCTTTTCTGATTGTTCAGATTAATGATTGCCTTTTAAAATTATTATTTGATCTGATTGGTGATTAATCCTATTTATACCTAATTAAATATCCATTACAGTTAATTTTAGGTTAAATAAAGTAATTAAATTAATATTTATACCGTAAACTGTATAATAATTCTGAGTAATCTAATTTTATGTATTTCTTTATTGAAAATAATTGGAAATACATTGATGAATTTGCGTATTATATATTAAAAACTTAACCTTAATCTGGTGCTAATATTAATCACTATAAATTTAGAAAAAAAATTTGCCTAAAAATATTTCAAAAAAAAAAATAAAAAAATCAATGATTTTTAGTTTTAATTTCTTTAATTTTTTTTAGCACAAATTGCCCTTTATATTTATTATTATGTTAAAATTTTATTAAAATCCTAATTTATGACCTAATTTCAATAATACAGTTTAGTAAAAATTTAATTAGTTTAATGTAAATTTTAATAATTATTTTATATTATAAATCTAAATGTATCATATATATATTAATGTATATATATTTCATTTATATATTATTATATAATGTCTTAATAATATATATATATATATATAGCTATATACATACTTATATATAATATATATATTAATACTATATATATATATATATAATATATATATAACTATAATATATATATATAATATATATCCTATTGGTAAATATAAAATGCGAATTATAAAAGAATAGGATTTCCAGATTAGGTTTTGATTTTTATTTAATTCTCCTTTATCAACAATTATTATCAACACATGTAATGGAATTTGCTTATTATATAGACAATGAACCTAAGCTACAATTGGATCATGTAATAAACTAGGAAAAATTACGGATTAATTTTAGAAAAAAAATTTGCCTTAAAAAAAATCAAAAATCAATGATTTTTTTTGATTTTTTTGATTCCTTTGATATTTTTAGACAAACTGCTTTTATTATTATTGAATAAAATTTAGAAAATAAGGCCCAATTATTTACCAACAGTTAATAAGTTGTAGTAAGTTACAATTATTTTTTAGTGGGTTACTTGAGGGTATTGAAATCAATCTAAACTGTAAAATTTTCTACAGATAAACTTAATTTTCTTTATTTCTATGGAAAATGATTTGAAACTACATTGATGAATTTTCTTATTATAAAGATGAAATATATATACTTATCATTAATCAGGTGATAACTAGTAGCCTAATAATTTTAATTTTGAATGAAGTTTGACCTAAAAAAATCAAAACAAATCAAAAAAAATAAAAAATCAATGATTTTTTGATTTTTTGATTCTTTTTTTTTAGTAGGTATTTGCCTTTTTAAATGGTATATTTTGTGCGCACGTTATTTAAAATAATCCGCTGTATTTTGCCCACTTAATAAGTTTAACAAGTTAAATTGTAATAATTATTTCTGAGTATAATTATAAGTATTCCAATGTTATATATATACATTCAATATCATTAGCATCTGATGATCAATTTCTTTTATTGAAAATGGATATTTTTGAAAGGGTCAGTAATTTTTTATTCTTATTTTCTAGATGCAATATACTTATCATTAATCAGGTGATAACTAGTAAATAATTTATAATTTAGAGAAAAAAAATTTGCCTAAAAAATTTCAAAATCAAACATTGTCAATGATTGTTTTTTTTTATTTCTTGATGGTTTTTGAAAAATTGACCTTTTGTATTATTATTTTGATAAAACTATTTATATTAATTAATGATTGATCGAATCATTAATTAGTTTAGGAAGGTATAATTATTATTTATTAAATAAGTTATTTAAATATTATCTATATACTGTATTAATATACGGGAGATCTAAGCAAACATCGAGTCGGGGCCCCAGAATCAAAGAAGTTTGAATATCTAATTTGTTTAAAGTAAAAAGGAACTCGTACAACATAATTATATATTTCGCCTTTTGGTATAGATTATAATGACTTATCAGTAAATCAGTGTTGAACCTAGTAATAATTTATAATTTTAGAAAAAAAAAATTGCCCTAAAAAAAAGTCAAAAAAAAATCAAATTAAATCAAAGTAAATCAAAAAAAATCAAAAAAAAAAAAAATTTAGGAAAAAAAAAAAAATTGGCCTATAAAAAACTCTTGTTCGAAAAAAAAATTAATTGATTTTTTCATAAAATCAATTGATTTAATCAACTGATTAAATCAATTTGATTTAATCAATGCCAACCCTGGCCTTTTTATTTGCTCATCTTGTTTTTTAGCAGATAACCTTTTTGGGGTCTAGAAATCAAGGGGCTTTTCAACCAGAACTTATGACATTGCTTGGTTATTAGGTAAAAGGTCTTTGTTATGAATGTCGGTCGATTATGAATCTAAAGGGAATTATAGATTATAAACATGTCCTCTTTTTGATTGGCTTCTAGAACCAGTTTGCACTGTAACATTACTAATAATACTCTCATCATCAGGATGCAAATTCACTATCCTAGCCATTTTCCAAAAGAACTTTGGAGTTTTAGCTGCCTCATTTAAGAGACAAAGATCACCAATTTTAGGTACTTTACTTGAACCTATGAGTTTATGTTGTTTTTTCTCAAGTTCTCTTAAACCTAAAAGATACTCTTCTCTCCATTTTTTCTTTATTAATTCTACCTGACTGGTTAATGTCTTAAAATTTTTAATAATTAATTTCTTTTCATTACCTTCAAAGGTTGGATCTAACTTTTCACCCATATCAGTGGATGAAATTTCATTCTCAGGCATAGTTAAAAAATTATATTTAATTATATCCTGTCCAAATACTAATTTGAAAGGAGTTATTACTTCATAGGAGGGATCTTCATTAGAGCTAACATAAGTAAGAGGCCTTGAATTTATAGTATGCATAATTTCTTTTACTAAGGTGGTGATATTAGATTCTAAAATTAATTTACCTTTCAAGGAAGTATAGAGAGCCTTTTTGAACAAGCCCACTATACGCTCAACCACTCCCAAAGTTCTTGGGGAGTAACTACCAGTGAACTGCTAAGCAATACCATTCTCAACAAAATACTCCTTTGCCTTATCAGTTTCAAACCAATGGGGGTTAAGTATTTACTAGCTTTTATAAAGGTTGATTGATTAATTAATTATCAGATATAAGATTTTTTGGCTGAGAATATGTTAGTGATAAATGGTAAAGCTCTTTTAGAAAAGTATCTATAGTCAAGTCATGACAAACATGGATACTTGTGAAATATGGGTTGCAACATGTAAAAAGTAACAGATAAACCTTTGATTTTCCATTTGAGTTTGTTTTAACCATAATAGGACCAGCATAATCTACTGCTGTGGTTTCAAAGGGATTTTTATACTCAAATTTTTCTTTAATTAAAGGACCTACTGAGGGAATATCATAGGCCTTACAATGATATTTCTTACAGATTACACAATTTTTTAACATCTTTCTAACAAGTTGTCTTATTTGGGGTCTCCAAAATTCCTGCCTTAACATATTGCAAGTTGCTGATAGACCAGCATGATTAGACTTTTGGTGACATTCAAATGCTATTATTTTAATAACATGACTGTCCTTAGGAAGAAGCACAGGATACCTTGCAGAATATGGAATTGTACCTCCATATCTGTATCAGCCCATGGTTCTTATACCTTGTTCATCCAAAAAGAGTTTTAAATCCTTTTGGAGATCTGGGAGATCATTAACAGGGCTACCTTCTTTGATTTTTTGCAGGAAATTTAATTCATTAGGGAAAAATTTACCTTGAATATACTTTATCCAATAATTTGAAGCTACTTTATTAAAACTACTGGGAATTTTAAGCAAAGTTTCTATTCTCTGTTGAAGGGTTAAATTGGGTTTTGGATTAAATTTATGAGTCCTATAATATTTGAGATTATTTATAAATCTAAAGACATAACCTGTAATTCTTTCTTTAATATTCTATTTTATTTGAAAACCTTTCCACATTAAAGAGGGGTTCAATGGGTTCATTATTACCTGCAGTAGATGTTACTGCATTAATAACAGTTTGATTTTTTAAATCAACTACAATTGTCTTAGGCCATAGATCTTCAGACTTAATAAATGATGGACCATTTAAATAAAATGTTTTAAATTTTAAAAACCTTTTACTCGATAGTTCCCTAGTGAGTAAATCAGCAGGGTTTTCTACCCCTGCAACATGACGTACCTCCACATTACATGGAAATTGTGCACTCTCCTTCTGAATTTCTAATACCCTATTTTTTATAAAAATAGATTGCATTTTTAGAGATTTTTGACCTATCCAATTAGCAGCTACCAGAGAATCAGTCCAAATAACTGTATCAAAAAACTTACCATGAGCCTCATAAGTTTCAATTAAATATTTAATTAGATTAGTACCTAGACAAATGGCCAAAAGTTCTAATTGACAGATGGAATATTCTTTTGATTTAGGGTTATTCTAGATTTTGCATAAATTAACCTAGACCATTTGTTTTTTACCAAGTAACAACTTACACCATACCCAATATGGCTGGCATCACAAAAAACATGAAGCTTATAGTCATCAAACTCTTTTAAAAGTTCAGGAAAGGCCATTCTGGGAAATGTTATATTAGTTAATTTTAAAAGATCTTTACAATAGTAATGCCACTCTTTTAACAGGTTAGGTGAAACTATTTCATCCCAGTCAAGATCTTGAGACACTAATTTCTGCATAAATACTTTAAGTTTAAAAGCTACTGGGGCTACAAACCCAAGGGGATCATACAAACTTTGTACAGAGCTCAATATTTCTCTCCATTTTGGCATTTTTAATTTGTCAAAAATTCATTTAATGAAAGTAAACATTTTTTTTGTCCCATGAATAACCTAATAATTTAGTACTCAAAGGATTTTCAGATGATCCTATCCCTAGTTTATTAAACATTAATTCAGCTTCAGGACAGCTAGAAGCCCACTGATACAGATGAAACCCATAAGGTTCCATATATTCAATAGCTGAATCAAAATTATCTTTAATTTCATTTAAATTAACAGAAGGTAATACCAAATTATCCATATAAAACCTTTGTGCAAAATAATTACCCTTTTCTGTGCCTTTAGATTCCAAAAGAGTATGAATAGCCTCCTGAAGTAAAAAGGGACTACTTTTATTTCCAAAACACACCCTATTATATCTAAAGCATATTAAATTAGATTTTGACACTGGTTGATTAATGTCTTTTAACCATAATATTTTATGAGCTTCTCTATCAGAATTTTTTGCAAGATGTAACATTAAGAAAGCTTTCTCAATATCTGCAATTGTAATATATTTACCATGTCTGCTTAATATTAAAAGCCTGGCTATATGAGGAAGGAGGGAGGGACAATCTTCAATGGCATCATTCAAAGCTATATCTTTATCAAATTTTTTACCAGTGGGGTCAACTACAATTCTAATTTTAGTGGTTTCTACATTAGATCTTAAAACTGCAAAAGCTGGCGGTAAAAATAATCACTACTTATTTAATTTTGCATTTTAAAGGACACTTGTATAAAGAATTCCATCATTTAATTGTTGATCAAAGATTTCATACATATTTTCTAAAGTAAACTTTAGGAAACTTTATATTAAATATGGGTGTGAGGATTTAATATGACCAAAATTCAAAAATGGAGGGTTAAAGCTACTTTTTTCATAAACCATGACTTCCAAAGGAATTTCCACTGATACCTCCTCCTATTTTTTACAGTCCTTTAAAAAATTGGCTAATCATTTGCTTTATAGTAGAGTATGTGTGGTTATCATTGTAAACACCCATATTTTCTAGATACCTAAAATGAGCAATATTATATATTCTCGAACATGTGCATTTCTTGGTTTAACCTTATTCATCACAACCATTTGACTCAGGAATTAAATTAATATTAGTACTTAAATTAGTAGTTTTTAGGTAGTCAGATGCACATCCTTGTAATATCACTCCAAATTTGGAGTGGTATACCATTGCCAATTACCCAATTCTGTTTAATTATTTCTAAGTCGTAAAGTCTTTTGAAAACTCGATGCACCTATTATATTCAAAATTATGATTAACGAGTATTAGAAGCAGTAGTCATCAGCAAATTGATATCCTTGCGCCGATTGCAAAGATGTTTCTAAGATTCAAAAAAGGCATTCAATTGCAAAACTTAAAAAGGAATTGTATCTAACAACCATTGTCATTTATTTGATTTGGGAGGAGTAATGTTGTCAATATAAAATTTAGGCAAGTCAAAACGGTGGAGTGAGTGATTTGAAAATTAAAACTACTAAAGTAATAGCTCATTAATTACTTTGTTGGATATAGCCTAACTTTCAGAGTCACCAGTGTCTTGATAAAGTATCTTGAGACTATTATCTATCAACTACATCTCTATAATCTAACTCTCTCATAAATCATTACAGCTAATGCTAATAGGGGAAGTATAAATATTTGTTTTCGCGACTCTAGCATCTGTCTTAAATGGGGCACCCAGACTAGAGTTTTTTTACTTTTCATTTTTGGTATGACGGCTTACTACTTGTTCTTTAGTTTTACTTTTTTCATTCTTGTGGGGAATTTTAAAAATCACTTTTTCAGAATTTAAACACAAAAAGAAAAAGATGGGACTCTTTTTTACAAAATTTACAAAAGGATCTAAGGTAACTCTAGCAATTTTCTTCGTGTATGGAATTTTATGAAAAATACACTTTTACAATGAACCTAATGTTTATTTCTTTCAAAATTTAAGCCTGTGGACTAGGATAAAAGTACTTAACCTTGAAAACCTATATCCTTTTCTGCGTACATAACTACTTTAGGATCCAAGCTAAGTTGCAACAACGAACTTTTAGGTTTACGTTCTTCATAGAAAAAATTGAGAGTTTTTGATCAGGGGAATATCATTGGACTTAGATATTTGTTTTTTAGAATGATCATCTGAAGTAATGCACTTAACAGAACTAACTACAGGATTAACAGCTTTATTTACTTTCTTGGTTACCCAGAGTCCTTGTTGCTTCTGCAACTGCCTTTTTAAACTCTTCAAAAGGCTGGTGCAGTTTATACCCACAAGTTCTTAAATAATCTTGTAACTCTTTTGACAAGGAGTTAAAGTAAATATATAATTGTATTTTTTCGATATTAATTTCATTATTTTTAAGTAAATTTATATTGGCATTCATATATGCCTGAAATTCATGTAAAGATTTATAACACTTATTAGCTTTGGGAGTACTTAAAAGATTTTTAATCAAAGAAAATTTAATTTGCCCAGGTGAAGCATAGCATTCCTCGAGTTATTCCCAAGCATCTTATGAGGTCTCAGACTCTTGTATGCAATTAATTTGAATTAAAGGATTACCTTTTAAGGATTGCATTAAGATACTCAAATTTTTGAATATTGCTAAAAATTAGGTTTATCAAAATATTTCTAAAAGAGAAATTCAAAAATTTTTATTAAAATTGTGATAGATTTCCATCAAAGGGAGTAATTTTAAGTTCTGGAACCTTTACACTTGAATACTGCATTAAGGGATTTGAAACTTGAGCTATTATTTTGGACACCTGGACCCAACTGCTGAATACTTTATTAATATAAGTAAAGTAGTAAGCATTTTTATCCTCAAGAGCTTCTAATCTTCATCACGATATATTCAGGACAAATCTACAAAACTTCATACTAAATCATTGTTAAAGTTTTCTAATCCAGTCTCTCCTAAATTTTTTTAACTGTAAGGATTTCAATTAGTCTTATCTTCTAATGCTAATTCTTACATTTAGGAAACGTTAATGTTTATTAATAAGATTTATGTGTAGAAGAGCCCCTTTTAATGCCTCAACATTTGACAAGGTTGACAACTACCAAAAGTTGACTTGAGGGTTCAGTAGAAAATAATTTCTGTTACTGAATCCCTCAATCCATGTTTGCTGACACTCATTTTAAATTATAAACAATTTTAATCTTAAATTTAAATGCAAAATTTACAGAAAAACTTTAACAATACCATTACAAAGGGACAGTAGGCCCACTCTTATAGGCTAGGATGAAGCCTCTGGCCTACTAATAGGCTAACCATTTCTTTAGGCCAAACTTAATACTAAAAATAGTAATAAAAATTTATTTTTATTAATTTATTACATAGTCCACCTATACACAAAGCCTGGTAAGTAGGCTATGTTATTAGCTTAGGCCTTTTATACTTAAGCCCAATGCAAATATTTATGACACCAAGTAGGCTTCGCTTAAAATAAACGGTAATTGTTTAGTAATAGTGACTTGAGTTCATGTACATAGTTTAATAAAATATATACATTCATTTACATAAAAAAAAAAAAAATGCTGTTTTAAAAAATTTATTTGGAAAGAGAAAAGGTTTTTTTTTTTACGCATCGAGTTTATTTTGAGTTAAATTTTCACTTAAAAAATATTAATATTGACCGCCTCTGAAAATCATAACAATTCGGCTTTTTTTCCGTTCGTGTAGGGATGAGAAATCACTGTTGAAATGCATTTCAGATTATAGATACATTGATATCGATATTTTTTATTATCGATTTTTTCATAATTCGAGGATCGATATTAGACAAAGGTGTCGCCATAGATTAGAAATATTACTAGTACGTCAAAACCAAGTTTAAATTTTCGGCCCATCTTTGTGAGTGTGTGCTTTGTACTGTTCCCGGGCCAAAATTTCCCGCCAAAAAAATTGAAACATATTTAAATTGCTTTTTTAAGAAATTTATTTTAACAGTCCTAGATATGTTCCCTCTCTCGAGGTGAAAGAAGTATTCAGTTTAATGGCTAATATTTTTTTGTGACATTGAAATGCATAAATTTACGATTCTGTTGAATTTGGGCATTAATTAGGGCAACCCAATGAAATTTTGTTTTGACAATTTACGTTACATTATTAACCAATCAAAACGCTTCTTGCCAATGATGACACAGTGACGTAAGCCAGAAAGAAAGCCTTTTTTGTGAAGGTAGGGACACCCGATAGTAAAAGAACAAAACTACCAGTTTATCGATATTACATTCGTATAATAATATATATATATATATATATATACTATAATATATATAAATATATATATATATTATATATATTATAATATTATATAATATATATATATATATATATATTATTAATATATATATATATATATATATATATATATAATACTTTCTTTTTCTTCTGTGTTTACCTTCCTCTTTACCCAAAGATTGGGGGTGGTAAGGTGCTGTACAAGCATCGGAAAAAAGAAAAAAGCGAGTTTAACGAACATGACAAACGTCGAAAAAAAAGAAAGCCCAGCTTACCTCCCCCTCTGCTACATTAAATAGTGAGAGCTCGTCACAGACGAGAAATACCCTAGAGCATCATAGACCACGACGGACCCTCACGTATGGTAAATCGGTCAATATAATATTGTAAGGGTGTCATCCCCTGGCCCAGTGGGCCACCAACCATGCCCCCATAACAAAACCCCGCCATTCTCTCCTATCATGCACCTTTATTCTCGCCTCTGCCAAAACTCACATTCTCTCTCCTTCAGACATTCGATCACCGAATGCTCAATCCACTTTCTCTTCGGTCTTCCCAGCCGTCGGTACCAACACACTCGCCACTAACATCCGCTTAACCAAGGTCCGACTTTCTTCATCCTTTCCAAACAGTGAGCCAACCATCTCAACATACTTTCATTTATTCTCTCAGTAACCCCTTTCTTTCACACCACACAACTCTCTAATACGTTCATTCCTCACTTATTATTCTTTACACACCTAGCCGATTTGCCCCTAAGATGTCCATACTGACACATTTGACTTTGGACTTTTTACTTCTTATTTCCCAACCATAGTCTCACTACAACAATAACTTATTATTAAAAAACATACCTCATGTAAGACCCTCTAGCGCACTCAAGACTTTAGGTCCCTTTACATTCACCACGATTTTAATTGCACCACAACCTTCTGCCATTCACAACTTTCCTACACACTCTGCTATTCAATCCGTCCCTTCTCACCAACACAACCCTAATTATTTTTTAAACCTCAGACACTTGCTCCACTTTCTCACATCTAACATAACTGCACACTGAGGACTGCTCACTCACAACCATTAACCTTACTTCTTATCTACGTTTTACTTTCAAACCCCTCCTTTTACATTTACCCTGCCAAATCTCTCCACCAACCTCTCAAACTCTCTTCAGGGTATAGTTACACAAAACCAAATATTCCGCATACAATAGGTAGGGCGCCCTCCACTCCTCTCCATCTCCAATCCATTCAACACCATTTTCCTGCCATCCACAACCTCGATTCTTTCATAACCCCATCCATATACACATTGAATAACCAAGGAGACAGAACACAACCCTGTCTCACTCCGCTATTAATCCTAAACCAATCACCATTGACACCATTTATTCTTACACACGCTTCAACTATCATGCATACATACTTTTGATTCCATTCAGAAAGCCTACCACCAACACCATATATTCACTAATACCTGCCATAAAACTTCCCTATTAACTCATCATACGCCTGTTGTAAACCAATAAAACCCTAAATATAATTTATTCCTTCTTCTCCCTCATTTCTCAATCATTATGTTTCAATGTAAATTTGATCCACACTCCTCTACCACTCCTAAACGCACCTTGTCTTCACCAAATCAGTCCCTCATCACTCGACGCACTCTTTCGACCAAAATACCAGCATTATATCTTTCCACAACACTCAATAAACTTAGTTCCCTATAATTTCTACAGTCCCTTTATCTCCTTTACCCTTATACAAGGTACTATTACCGCTCTCCTCCAATCCCTTGGGAACTATACCCTCCATAAAGCGCTTTATTACACAACTTCAAATCCAATCAATCACCATCTCCGTTCTTGATCTTGATCATTTTCACTAGTAATTTCATCTATACCGCCAGATTTACCATTCTTCAACTTTCTCACCCTACCCATACCTCCTCCTTACTAATAACCCCATCCCCAAATACCTATTCCTTCTTCCACCATCAAACCACACACATTCCCTATCACCTCTGCATTACTGTTAATATTGTGGCAGATTTTCAAAGTGTTCTGTTCCACACTCCCCTCACATCCATTCATCAGTTACAAAAGCACATCCCTTATTCATTATTCTAGCAGATTCCCCTTATTCTCATTCTTAACCTTTCGCGCTTCCTTCAGGAAGAGAGCTTCCCTATTTGCCTTGTTATGTCCTCATTCATCGCTCCTTTCCAAACTGTTCATTTACCCTCTTTTCTCCTACGTATCACACCTTGTAGATCTTTTTTTCCTCCCTTATATAATTCCAAGCATCTTTCTTTTGAAACTCATCATTTGTTTTAGTACATTCAACCACGTTCGTTTACCTGTTTAACCGCTTTCATCACTCTTCATTGCCACCATCGCTGTTAACATTCTTACTTCCTAGCTTTAGCACATCCACCCACTTCCTTTGCACTACTAACAATTGCTTCCTTCATTTGCCCCCCAGATTTGTTCAGTATCAAACTTGTTCACATTTCAACCGATTACTATATGTCCCATTCCTTCACCACTACTCGCTATCCTTATTCTCTGTGCTCACTTACTTCTTTCACTCTTAATTTTACCTACTTCCTTTCGTATCACCTTCCCTCTCCATCCAAGCCCCCACTAACTTAATTTACACTAGAACACATAATGATCGATTAATCCATTTCAAACCCCCTCCAGCTGATTTAACATCCAACAGATACTCAACATCTCCTTCTTCACCAACACAAAATCAATTCTACTTTTCACTCGATACCATCTCTACCTACACCAACTCTAGTATTACTTACACACATTCTTGTGTTCAAAGAAAGTATTACTTACACACATACCTCTCTCTTCACAGAAATCAATCACCTTCTACCATTCCATTTTCTCCCCCCACCCCAAACCCACCTGTTTTACCATCCCTTTTTGATCACCTATCCAACATTCAGGTCCCCCAATACTAATCAATCTGAGCTCCTACTCACCCCATCCAGAACTCAGTTTCAA
>JABUQX010130865.1:0-17500 GCA_015478945.1 Trachelipus rathkii | reverse complement strand
TGCAAGCCTTCAAAGTTGTTAAAAACTCCCATAGGATTTTTCTTTTAATCGGCGCGGCCACCTGGCCCTCCCTTTATATGGTTTAAATAATATATATTACTATAATAATATATATATATATATATTTATATAATATTATTATATATATATATATATATATATATATAATATAAATATAGTATATATATATATAAGTATGGTCAGCTCCCAAAAAGGCCAGCCATGTAACTAAAAAACTATAACAGCTAAACGAAAATAAATATCATTTTATTAATCAGGAGACATTTTTACCCCTGAAATTAAAAAAAAATAAAAAAAATAACGCTTTTTAAAAAATTAAAATTGTTAAAAATGTTTGAAAAATTAGTTTTTTTAGGACATTAGGACATTAGGATTATAGAGACAGTAAAAAGCCACATGGGCCTATCGAGAAGAAGCTGTAGTAGTCGGAGGGAGCGTTGCCAAAAGTTGCTAAATAGTTGAATTTTTTCTTTTATTACTAAAAGAATACCCGATGGGTAAAAATAAAGATGAAAGAGTCTGGGTTTTCTTGGCCTACCGGGGGACACGGGGGGACTTTCATCCCCCTCTGTCCCTCCGTCATCTCGAACCCTCTAAAAAGGATATAAAAAGAAAAAATAACATTTTCTCAAAAGCGTAAAAATAAATGGTATTTGGCAACTTTTGCTCTCAAGAACTAATGCAGGATTCAAGGTCAATCACAGCGTTCACTTGAAAGTTCTAAGATTATACTAATATTTAAGGTGTTATTAATAAATATTAGAATAAAATATTTTTTTTTAAGTTTTGTCGATGAAATTACTTGCTGAAATCAAAAATGTTATTATTTTCCTGTACTGTTATAGTGTTTTAGTTACATGCCTGGCCTTTTCGAGAAGACATTATATAGTATATATATATATATATATATATATATATATATTTATACTAATAGTATATATAATTATATATATGATATATATATATATATAATATATATATATATATATATATACCTATTAAAAATCATAGGATATACTGAAAAAAAATTATAATGAAGCATAAAAAAAATAAAACGAAAATTTTAGGTAATTATGGAGTATTACTTGGGTAATAGTAGAGTTTAACAGATTCTAAAAAAATTTATATTTTTAAAAATGTAATCAATGAAAAGGCTTATAAACTGTTCTATACTTTCAAGTTCACTTGACCCTCTATCTTTGCTGTGTGATGTTGGTACTTTATCTCTATTGTATAGGTACCCAGCGGCAGGTGCTCGAGGGAACTTATCAACCGCGTACCACCACCTTTACACCCTCGTAAGCACAAGGT
Organism: Trachelipus rathkii; assembly: GCA_015478945.1. NCBI lineage: Eukaryota > Metazoa > Arthropoda > Malacostraca > Isopoda > Trachelipodidae > Trachelipus > Trachelipus rathkii. Next base: position 16,168 of record JABUQX010130865.1, on the reverse strand, counting down.
CGTGCTGTATCTGTGCACGAGTGTTTGTGTTGACATTGGTAACTCCAGGCTAGTTCGCTGTGGTGCTCCTTCTTTCCTACCACCTCTGTTCTATACATATACATTTATAGCAATGTATATCCATATAGGTTAGGCCTTGGTTTAGGACCCAACTAGTTCAGGTCATGATAATTTTTGTTAAGTATATAAAGAGTAAATCTGTGTATACTTAACATCTTATCACAACCTAAACTTGGAGGGGCTAAAACCGAGACAACCTATATGGAGCCTCGATGCTGTAGACCTAAGCCTAACCTAGATGCACATACACTGCTGTAAAAGTTGACCAAAGTTAGATGCGTAGTGTGGACTATATATATTATATAATATATATATAATAATATATATAATATAATATATATTATATATATATATATATATAATATATATATATATAATATATATATTATATATATATATACCGTCGGGCGGGGTCTACTGATAATTTTTTTTGGCTTTTAAAAAATTTATTCCAAAATATTTCTAATTCAAACATACTATATATAGTTTTTTTTTCACTAACATAAAAATATAAAATGTTATAAATGCTTTAGAAAAAAAAAGAAAAGAAAATAAACCTTTTATACATTTTTAAAGAATTTTAAAAAAAAAGAGGTATAGCAAATTTCATCTGGGGTAAAAGGGAAATTGGCATGGGGTAAAAAGAAATTCCAGTTTTTATGGTATATATATATATATATATATATATATATATATATATATATATATATATATTATATATATATATATATATTATATATATATAATATTAAATAATATATATATATATATATATAATATATTATACCTAATAATTAATTGCTAGGGAACCTTTCTAAATCTAAATTGAAATATAAAAATATTCTTTATTTTTAAAGAGTCCTTAGGAAATATAAATTCTAATAAATTTACAATTTGGTTTACTGAGTCAATGACACTTATTTCCTTGTTTTCGTAGGCTCCTTAAAGCCCCAGTCTACACCTTTTATATCTGAGACAAATTTAGCTGATAAACACTAATCCTCCGTCTTATCATTATAGAAATTATTTAAATTGTATTATATATATATATGAATTTTATTTTAATATTTCATTACCTATATGGAGCTAAAAATTTTATCCAACATTAGTAAATATACAGTGTTACTACTTTTATTTAACTGTGATTTCAACTTAGCACAAGCAACATACTCCTGCAACTTGGTAGCTCTCACATATATATATATTTTATAACTGGATAGCTATTAATATTTCTAGGTTTTGGGTTTGGGGTTTCTTTATCTTGCAACACAGGTCTATATTCTTCACATTCGGCTCCAATAAGTTCCATTTATCTAAAGTTAATGAGTCTATGATGACTTTGTCATTACCTAATCATTAGTTACTGGAGTAATCCATCTATTAATCGAAACCGCATGCCCTGCTATTCAAACTATCTAATTTTTAACGACCCCTTTTCCTATATGATATGTCATTAATATATTCTCTTACATTTATCAAATAACCTGACTATATATTTGATATTAAATTATACAAATTTGGTTATATTTATATAGTTAATTATAATTATATAAAATATAAACTAAACATTTGTATTCCTTTATTATATACTTATTAAAAGTTGTTAGAATCTTTGTCTGAGTATTAACTTTTATGAGTTATTAACACTTTCTCTATTATTCAATAAGGGAATAGATATCCTACATGCATTAGAAATACCCAGACTTTCACTATATATAATTACTTTTTCCAATTTTAGTGCTATCACAGTACTAATACCAATAACTTTAGAATGGATAACCCTGGCAAAATTTATGTTTTTTGGGATAATGTTTATATTATATATATAGGTAAACGATTTGCCATAATATATCACCTTATAAACTGCCTATAAAATACTTTTTCCAACTGACTAGGTTTGATATATGAGAGTGATGAGAAATAAAATACTATGCATATAACATATCAATTATATGAATTATGCCCAATCATAGTAGTATATACACTGTGAGATTGAATGTCAAAAATTTTAAAAGTCTTGTGGCTATATATGTACACATATAACAATCCCAAATAATACGATAAAAGTATACTACCATACATCATCCGAATATCCACTCGTTATTTCAACACTGCTAAGACGAACATGTGCAAAGAGAGAGCGAAATTCGTTCTCGTCCTATTAATTAGTAACCTTTTTTGTATGTAAGGTTTCAGAGATAATAATGTCACTAAAATAAATGAATATTAAATATTATTGAATACAGCTAATATAATCCAAAATAAATAATATTATGAGCAGAAATAAGCTCAACTTTTTACAACTTACATATATATTGCATTATTTAAGAACATAATTTCCTATCTTCTACAATACCGTATCTAAAACACTAACCTTTCACCCTTGTAGACAACATAAGGAAGAAGCATATCTCCCAAAGCTGTTGATGCAAACATAATGCTTATTTGATGTTTTTGAGGTTTTAAGCACATTTTTCAAACTACTTCTTCCCTTCTACCACGATTATGTAATCTCTTTTACTCCATGAAATTACAATCTGTGAGTTAAGTATAGTTATCGTTACATATAGTTGAACTAATATGTGCTACGGTATGTTAAACTAGATGAACAATCGTATTATGTCGCAGGGCGATCATAAAATATTTACCCATACTTCTCATCTAACATAATACCTGCTCTTTTTCTATTATGTTTCTGTGCTTTTCTAATGAGAATATTGTTGCTTATTTTTATCTTTCTATAAAATAATTCTTGTAATACCCAATCAATATAGGAAAATTGTGTCTTTGGAAAACATTGAATTAGTTAATTATTAATACTCATTAATACCAAATAAAAATATGAATATAAAGAGCTCTCAGAGTCTCCTCTACTCATAATCCTATAAATCCATATCAGGCAAATAGCGCAAGATGAGTGACGCTATATTTTACTTACCTTACTAAAAGGTAGAATAATTAAAAGTAAACGAGCTAAAATATAAACTAGATATATATGTTATACTATCTACTATTCACCTTATAGAATTTTATTATAGAAATTTACCTTAAATACAGTATTTCCATAGATAGTTGTATATTATAGTTATTATATGGTTATATTATATTAATAAATTTAAATACCCTAATTTAACATTATATTAGTGAGCTAAGCATGACATTTACTGCTATGATATTCATATTAAGTATCAATATTATGAGTTTCACATCTCATACAAATATAAGTAGATATATACCAGACATAAACTAACAAATTATCTATATAACTTTTACCAGTTATATCGATCCTGGATCCACAATATTGATTGAAGTTCACTTTTTCAAATCATATCACATATGTTTGAAATTAATATATCTCCACATTTATGCGTTAAACCATAAAAAATAAAAGAACAATATAATATAACTGTCCGACTTTTACTTAACGTACAATTTATTCTTCAATCAATTATCATATTTTAATCAAATTATAATATTAACTATTAATTACTTATTTACAAAATGCTATATACATTAATTAATTGAAATAATATATTATTTTTTAATTTATTTTATAAAAATAATTATCAATATATTCTCAAATACTTATCATAGCTAACAGATCGTCACGGTAACTGTTAACATACTGTTAACAAGTATTTCTGGATGCTACTTTTCGCATCAGTTATATAATAATACTATATTACATTCTCAATATATAAAATAATGCATCTCACTAATATACAGAAAAAATGTATAATCATGATATCATACGATAATGTCTCCTAGACGAGTTTTACCGAGATAAGGTCTATTCCCCGGACAGATCACCAATTAACATTAAATTCCATATATGTAATTCATAACTCTTAAAACATGTATGTCATCTATTATCGTCTTCCATACTGGTTTATCCTAAAATATACCTCATGTTAGCCATGGACCCCTCACAAGATCATATACTAGTCCTATTATACTACGTTGGAGTGAAATCAGAAGCCATTGAGTTTATTATTAATAGAGAATCTCAAACTCCTCTCACAGAAGGATATGCCCTCTATCTGACACCGTGTGAGTTCAAACAATCCCTTATCAACATGACAGAAATAATTTCTTACGACCAACTCTCATATTCTCGTTGTGTAATAGTATCTCAGCAGGTCGACCATCATATCCTCTGTGTTTACGTTACAAGAGTTTCTTTGTTTTTTTCCTCAAAGAACCCAGGCTGGACTCTAACATGCTCGTTGTATTACAGGATTAAAAACTATATAATTAGAATACAAGTGATATCTCTTGTCAATGGTCTAGTGTCTAATATAAACCACATGAATGTGAGTCGTCGACAGTGAGTATATGATAACTCAAACAAATTCAATATATAATATAGAGAAAAATAAAGAAACATATATCTCTCTGTCTCTTGATTATTAATATAGCCGCGGTCCAATGAAGTAATACTCTGATAATAATACTTTTATCGAATCAAATAATTAATTAAGAGAAGAATATTATAAACCAATATGAATAGACACCTCTTATTTCTAATCGAGACACAAATGGATCAAATTTCAATCATTTTTAAAATAAAATAAAAGAAAATGAATTATCCAAATTATTTTTAAGAGATTATATATGTGATACTAATATATAATTTATGTACCTATTACCATAATTTAGAAAAAAGTTTCATATCAAAAAACATCATATTATAAATATGGCATAAAGCAACAAATTGTGAATAAAACTCTCCCAATTATATCCTCCTATTTATTCCCATGATACTATGACACAACCATCTGACGGTATATATAAATATATTTATATAACGTAATATATATATATATATTACGCACAATATTATATATACTTATACATAGGTATATGTATATATTTAAAAATAATATTTATATATTAATATTATAATTATTACATATTTATTCACCCGAATATATATATATATTATATATATATATATATATATTATATATATATATATATATATATATATATTATATTATATAATATAATTAATATATATTATATTATATATATAATTAATATTATATATTTATAATTATATATATTATTATAGTATAAGATATATATAATAATATATATATTTTATATTATATATAATATATAGATATATTAATATATATATAATATAATTTATAATATTTAATCTATTAATTATAATATTATATTATATGATAATACTTCATATTTGAAGTAACATTATGCTATACTGTGACTATGTTATTCTGAAAAAGATTTTCTAAGTTCAAAAAAAATTTCTTAAGTTCATGAAAAGTTAAGTCCTATGAGTAAAGTATATTTTAAGAAAACTATTACTTTAGTGAGCTAAGTACTTTATCTGGTGGATTATTGAGTCCGAAAGTGACCATATTTGCACACTAAATAATTTTACTTAAAATACTAAACATTAACTTTAACTTTTCTTAAGAACTTAGAAATTTTTTTGAACTTAAGATATATCAGATAATATATATAATATATATATATTATAATATTATTAATATAATATATTTATATTAATAAATAATATATATAATATATATATAATATTATATTAAAATATATATTATATATACGCACAAATATATAAAAATAAATAAATTGATTAATACACTAAAAACCAGTAATAAAATACGGAACAAGGAGCGCGTTATATATTTTATAAATCCAAATTAATTTATACGTGAAATATATATAATAATATTTTATTTCAAAAAAAATTATTGTATTATAATATATATACTCAATTATTTGTTATCTATGACGTAATACTCTGCTTTCGCATAATAAATAATAAATTCTCATATGAAGGATAGGAAGTTTTATTGTGTATGAATAATTAATATATCGGTATTCATATAATAAATTATATTAAACGTGATTATATTAACAACGATAAAATTAAAGAGACTTGCATTTCTAAGATCTAAATAAATGAAATATTTATAATAAGAACGAAGTATTGAAATATCTTATTATAAACATAATAAATAATCCATATGCTATAACCTTGCAGATAGTGACCGTATAAGAAACTCCTGTGAGATTAGCGTCTGCTGTGTATATATTATTAATATATACGCACTCAATAAACAATACATTGGAACAAATGTAGTACACACAGATTGCTCCAATAATAACAATATAACCAATTATTATATTCACTGGATTAAATTGAGCTAGCTATAGCTGTAGCCAACACAAATAAACAACACTCTAGCATCCCAACTGAAGCATGCACACATAATAACAATATTAAATAAAAGAATAAATTATAGAAAATATATTATTACAGTGAATAATACATCTTCATATAATTAAAGGAGAGCCATTGTGCACGATCCAATACTACAACTGTAACACCATACATCTCAGCGTTAAACATCAAGATACAACGCCAGTTAAACCACATATAAGTGCACATCTGACCTCATGTATGACAAAAGAAGAATAAAGTAGAGTTCAAAAGTATATGGTATCTCAGACGTTATGAAGAGGCTTATAATGGTGATTACCCGGATATACAATCCTTAATCTCAAAGTGTAAGATAGTAGAAATAGGAAGACGGTAAAAATTAGGTTATATACATAATCTAGACCTATAATAGCTGGAAAAAAGAATAAAGACAGCAAATCAAGTAGAGACCATCTCTTCACAAAGTAGTGACGCAGTAAAATAAAAAAAAAATACAATTAACAAATCGGATCCAGAAAATAAAAAGTTAAAGTATGTTAAGTTTACATCTCCCTCCGGCTCATAATATATAATAGAGTTTATATAGTGTAATGTTAGTCATCGCTGACTCAAAATGAATATATTTATATTAAGAAAATTAATAATAGCTAATATATAGAAAAAGTATCATTAGTTTGCAATAAATACTATTATAATACTATTATTTAAAAAAATATATTTACTATTTATCCTCCTTAACCAAAATGTTTATTTATACAAAAAGTTAACCCAAGTGAAAAAAAATTAGTTATAAATTTTTTTTTAATTATGTTATTTATATGTAATAATCTAGATAAACAGTCTTACTTCTATTCCCATACATGATAGTTTAATTGAATGTTGAAGCTTAGACTAATAGTACTATAAATTGTATGATTATGTCGCTTTATATTTTTTAATATTTTGTATTTTAAAATAATAAAAAATCATAAGTATTAACTATAATAAAATTTTTTTTTTTTTTTTTATATAAACTAATGACTATTAATTATATAGTTTATTTGGGTTTATTCCCTAGTTTATTTACTTATAAAAATGTTACAAAAAATCAGCAATTATACAAATTACTACAAAAATTTTACAACTATTTATAGGGGCTATTAGTACTTATTTTTCCTAATATATGTACTGAGTCAAGTGACTTTAATTATTATTTAATTTTAATTTAATTCTATATACTAATAGATAATATTTAATAGTATATAGCTATATATAGATATATAATATAATATATAAATATGTATAATATTATCTATATATATTATATATATATATAATATATATATAATATATATATTATATATATAATAATATAAATATATATGAATATAATATATATATTAAATATATAATATATATTAAAAGTATAAAAGTAAATAGTATAGATATAGTAATATATATATAATATATAAAGATAGAATAAAATATATCTAATAATTAAGAGATTTATTATTTTTTTATTATATATTAAAATAAATCACCTATATGGGAAAATTTCAAAAACTGAGAGTCATGTTTAACTTAGCACTTCATTTCATCTTCCTATGTTGGCAACATTACTTCATTTAAATCATTAATAATTTTATATTAATATAAAAGAGAAAGTTAATATAGTCTAACATAAGATAGTTGAAATTTACTAAAAATTGGATATGAATATTGCTATAATATAGGATGAATGAATTAATAATAACATATGCATCATATAATTATATTACATAAATTTATGGACTAATTAATAATATGAGCATTTAGAGAATATAAGAAAATAAACATATCATATTTATGAATTTAAATTTATTAATAATAATATGTAATAATACTTTAATGTAATTAAAAAAATAAATAATTAATAAATTTTTATATATAATATACTCTTATCCAACGTTAAACTAATTCATAATAGGAAGACCTAAACTAATAAACATCGAAATTAGTCAATAATGCTATAAACCCGAAAAGCTGATTCGTCAGTGTGCACAGGCTATTACTCTCTAATAAAAAAAATCATTCTGAGTGTCTATTCAACAATTGCTAGACTACACCAATAATAATAAGGTATAATAAGAAATTAAGAATTAAAATATAAATAATAAAAATGGTTATTTTCACAAGAAAAAAAGTACAGCCTCTCAAAGTTGGAATTTTCCCAATGAATAATCCCATAGGCTTTTCTTATATAAATATATATATAGCTACTAATATTATATCTTGACTATTATATATAGGATTTTCTTAGTCAACTGCCATATTATCGCACATTATGAAAAGGCATAACTTTTATAATAAATCAGTTAGAGAGTATAAATTAAGAAATTTTGAAAATTATAGCCTATATATACCTAATAGCCTAATATTACCAAATCAAATATATTATATATATATATATATATATAATATATATGTAGATGCGTTAAATCATAAGGAGTGAGATGATAGGGTAAAACTCACAAGTGATTCTCTACATCAATTAAACATATGTAATTATAAATTTTACTTTATACATATTATTATAACCGTATTATATAATATATATAAATATATATATTAAATAATTATATATATATATATATATTAATATTATATAATATTATAATATATTAATATATATATTAATTATAATACATATATAATAATATATATAATATATATATAATATAATATATTATTAATATATTAATATAATATAATTAATAGTAATATATAATATATATATAATATTATAATAGATATATAATATATAATATACTATATAAATATATACTATATATAATAATATATATGATAATATTACAGTAAGAGCCTCTAAACAGATTTTTATATAGTTTAATAACAATAATTAAATAGATACGAATATAGACTATTGACTAAAAAAAAATATAATGTGAATATAAAAAAAATAATAATTCTTAAAATTTTAAGAGGAAAAAAAAGTACAGCCTCTCAAAGTTTAAATATAAGACTTCACATATAGTACTCTTGTCCTTTTTCCTGAATTTCTAGAAATATTCTTTTTATCGTAATTTATAAAATAGGCACAAGGAAAGACTTTGTTTATACCTAAATATTTAAGTAACTATATAGCCTATAATGGTGCAGACGTTAACTTATATATTTAATTATAAGTGTTAAAGACTACTGATAAAATCCATTACTCGAGATAAGTTGATCTTAAGTGCTATTAGTAGTCATTTGATCGATCCATCCAGATTAGGTTTAAGTTAGGACACAATCTACTAGTTCATAGATTATTAATGATCGTTTTTTAGTTAAGTATTACGCCATATAAAAGTAAATCTAGTGATTATGTAAGTGTATATTTAATACGACTTAACATATATTCTTTATATTTAAACCTGAACTAGGTATAGGGTCCTTAAACTGACGCTTTAAATGACTAATCATTTTTTTATGGTAATATAAAAAATCACTATTTAGGGAAAAATTCCAAACTTTGAGAAACTAGTAATACATTTTTTTCCTAAGAGATATTACTGAATTCATTTATTTTTGTATTTTATTCTCATTGAGTTACTATCTTATATCATTATGAAGGATTTATATGCTTATATTCATGATTTATCCAAATTTGTCTCTATAGCACTGCCACCTTTTCTCTAAATAATTTCCATATTCTATTTCGAATAAAAATGGCGTTTCTAAATTCCAAACATTTCATAATAAATTGAGTAGTGAGAAAAATGAATAAATTCAATTTGAAACTTTAGTATTAAAGCATCTTTCAAAATTATTTTCTAATAAGTATATATATATATTAAAAATAATGAGTATTATAAAATTACTATGTGGAGTAATATATAATAACTAAACTCTATACAATAACCTTATACTAACGTATAGATAGTTTTTTATATATCATATGTAAACTAATACTATAATTCTTAACAGTAGCCAAAACTATACCGAAGCCCTTTACGCATGATTAATTCCTATAGAAATAACATGCAAATAAGATACACAAAAATAAGACACAAAGTGGAAATCTTATTCCTAAATAACTTGCAAATATATTACAGATTAAATATTATGGATATATCATCATCATATGTTACTATGAAATGCGTCAGATACAAAATCTTATACGAACACAACATAGATGTATCCATATTACTCCCATCTCCTATAACCCTGTCTAGGTCCATCCGCGTCTAGAATTTCCACAACTTCACCACTTTTACATTTTAAACTTTTGCTAATGAACGCTCCAGCATCTCTCAACACAAAAAACCATATATATATACTATTTCCATATAATACCGAGTTATCCTTTTTTCAAGAGTGTCCACAGCGACTAACACACGGATCAAATCATTGACACTTTGGGGCACATATCACCTTTTCTACAATTTCTTATACCTATCTGCTTATACACTCATACCACTATACTCATGATGGGTATTCTTTATTCATATATTTTTACACTTATAACCTCTATGATATTATCTCACTATTATGCATTTAAATGAATAAGCTTTAAATACTATACGATAAACTACAATAATATCTCTCTCTAACCGGCTGCGTACAAAAGAAACCCACTATAATCCATCATTGACATCACCATATATTAGTCACTCCAACAACATCTTTACCATTCTCATTTTCTCCTACAATCACAAAGGCACCATGGGATTCATTTATATCATTTAAAATTTGAACGCCCGGTCAATCTTGACACTCTAGGTCACTTATTAAAACTATACATCCGATATTTTTCATATTTTTAAGCATTTATTATAGAACTTACCCGTCTCTTCTTCCTATATATATAATATGTATCACAATTCCAAATCTATCGCTACTCTCATGCCATCTGAGTGAACACCACTTACTTTTCTAGTATCTCTAACCACTCGAGCGAATCTATATTGGGTAAGTTTCACCAATTTTAAGCTATCGGTCACTATATATTTAATTTACATCTTATCTTTATATCTATTTAATTCCACTACCTGCATTGCTTAAAAATATTGCATATTCAGCATATAGCATCTTTCAACACCTTATTTATCCCTCCGGATTAATCGAGTCACACTAGACATCCTACAATAATAACACAAACAATACTATAGAGAGACTCAAGTGGGCTTATAACCCAGGATGCCTACACGAAACCACTCAACTATGAAAACACATGATCAATTATATTCTAAAATAATACACTATTAATAATTTTATAACGATTAAGATATTTCTTTAGTACTCACACACACAATATAGTCAATTCCATATTTGCTTTGATACCACATCACTCATATTCTAAAATTATGACAAACTCCTATCTTACTATCACCCTCTCATTTCCTTTCTCAATACACCATGTACATACACTCACATTTCATGCCACACCATATATACTTACTAATTATTTTCACAGTATATATTTTACATTTTATTATTAATATTATATACTTGTTATTTATATATTAATAAAATATATATATAAAGTCTATCAGCTATAGATATAATATAAAATATAGTATATAGAGTAAATCAAAATGACCAACCATGCATATTAACTACTGTATATTATACTCAATATAACTATACTCAATACTATTTTAATTACTTATTACATATCAATTCTTCATATATATATGTATTAACTACATAATTATTACTAATTAATTCAATTACTAATTAATTATTACTAATTTATAGAGAATCTTTTATTAGGAAAATTACATTTATTATTATTTACATAAGATGATCATTTCAACCTTATTCAGAATATTATAGGTACCATTATGCTAATTAGCATTATTACCTAGGTACTACAAAAAATGAATAATAGTTATAGGTGAAGTGGGCATCTTACATAATACATCACAATAACTACACTATGTACCCTTTTGATCGGTACACTTAATCATATGGTTACTTAATGCAAGATACATATATATGTGATAGTTAAGGTGCAAATTATATTGTTTACTCTACCTACTTACACAATTAAATATAATATATAGGCCAAAAACTCATCCATAATGTTGATAACACTTTACGAACTCAAATTGAGTCTGAGTTGTCACATCTCAGTTCAAGGTCAGTGTTCAACGGTCAACTTAGGGTCTCCGCTCTCATTTGAGCAAGCAATAAGTATAATAGTAAGTATTAGGAGTATGTATATATATATATAAATTATATGTATGTATTTAAATAGTTTGTCTTTAAGAATTAAGGTAATATGTATAATATAAAATGATATATTATAAAAAATATATTTTACAAGTTCTGCAAATATATCTGTTATTAATATTATTAAACGGTATATGCTTTCTGAGCGGTAGGGTCCATTAGTTAGTGGTGTAGGTGTAGTATTATATCATCGAAAACACAAAAAGACTAGATTAATTGATTTTAGGTATATTCTTAGTATCTCATAAGATGAATTACTTTTTCTCTTTGTCGATCGAGTAATTAAAATATAGATGTAACTTAACCATTAAACAATACAATACACATTCAAAACTAACCTAAATCTAATTTAACCATATTAACAATAATCATAATCTTTACCCTAGTTACTGCTCACCTTTTTATACCTTATCGTAACCTCCTATCGGAATGTGACCATCCATTTATATACAGTATTCTATTCGCGTGTCTCGCTAGGCTCACTATGCATTAAAGAAAAGAAAATTGAATAATTTCCTATTCAAAATTATTATATTGTTGATCATATCCTCTGCATAAACCTGATGTATATTAATGTTGCATTAAAGTAGGTAGATTTAGATGGTATATTATTCCCAGTATGTGCTATATAATATTATATATAGGTAACATTACTAGTAATTATATAAATTTTGAGTTAAACGTGTAATTGGTCTTAAATACTCAATTATATATATATTTACACACTCTTATTGTACAACTGTTATTTACTTAAGTCATAGTATGTTGATTCAGCATTTGAGGAGAATATTCCCTGAAAGTCCCATTATCTCTCTCCTATTAAAGGAGCTTTTATAAAATCAAGAGTGATATTATAGTCAGAAAAAAGAATAAATAAATATAGACAATGATGAAAGAAGATATGTGATGAGTGACAAATAAATATAGTAATAAAGGATAGAAACTTTTTTGTGTATATTAAGATGACGTTATATGTTCGTCTGTGAAAGAAAATTTAACAAAGAAGACGTTGTGATACTTTACAAGTTATTGATGCAATTTTGCTAGATTTTTTATGCTAACAATAATAATAATATGAATAAGATTTATGAATATAAGAAAGTTAAAAGCCTTTAGTTTTGTATTGAAAGTTATGAACCCAACAGGAAGAAAATATAATTAATGTTATAATGCAGCGAGTTGATAGATAAAATTTAATTAAAAATTATAGTTTATAATTTATATTAATTATATTTTGCTTTTTATATATATTATAATATTTTATATAATATTATTTATTATTATATTATATAAATTATTATTATTAGTTTAATTATTATTATTATTATATATTATTTTGTATAAATGAATAATATCATGTATGAGGCAAAGTAATACGTAGAATAGCCAGTCGCATTATATGATTGAGTCATTGATCATATATCATTATTGCTGTTTTTAAAGTATATCTTATTGAGTTGGAGAAAAGAGAGCTGAACGAATTAATAATATGGTACCCAACAAATGTTATTAATATCTCCTAAGTTTATACACACAAACAGCTCTTGGATTCACTATAAGACAAATTTAATTCATTTAAAGACTGGGCTATCTAGTACGTTAAATTTAGCCAGCAACAGTTCCATCTATATTACAGCTAGGTACACTATATAGGGTGATCGCGAAAGATCTCCCGTTTATACAAATGGTAATTCCGATTTCGACTAATAGCACTATATAATGAGTGATTTTGATATAGACTCTCACGCCAACTTAAATATTCCGATCGTTCAATCGTACTATTCATCTGAGGTGATATTGTATTTATATATGATCGAATATTCTCTCAGCGATAGTGCGCATAAATTTAGCAAATATAGTCCACACGTAACCAAGATACTTATTTCCTTATGATGTGAGAGCGTCTTTCTCTAGATGAAACAAACTGACTCACTAGCAATGGGTTCTCCTTTAAGTGCTCTTCTAGCCAATGCCTATCTCATTTCTTTTTTCATGAAAAAAAAAAATGGTTTAAATAATTTCTCCCTCATTTAAACACCATCCTTCTACAGAAGGTATATTGACGATACGTTTTTACTATTTTACAGATAAAAAATAAAATCCAAGAGTTTTTTTCCTATATGAAATCACAGCTACCTAATTAGACACCATGTATCTTGTATACACTATGAAGATGAAAGCAATGATTCTTTGCCTTTTTTGGACTTACTAATAGAAAATAAACACAACAAATTTCTGACATCAATATTACACTAGAGAAGTGATCTTAATCATCTCTCGGTTAGCCTATATAGTAGTTTTAGCATTATGACCTCTTTGTCATATCTAAATGCTTAATCAATTATAAAAACTTTATTATACAGAGACCGTCCATCTAACATCCTCTTACACTTAATAGCACAAACAATTATACATTTTCTCGTAGGTATTTTTGATATATTCAAAATCTTCATATCTCGCATTCTTAGTTGTCTAAGCAACTTATCTAATAACATGTCCTATCTCGTAAATTTCAATCCCCCCTCTGCCTCTTACATTTAATTATCGTCTCGCGCTCCTAGCAACTAAAAAAGTATGAGTTAAGTCATCATCCTTACCCTTATTTAGATTACACATTTCCACTCATCAAAAACTTCTGTACAAAACCTTTCGTAGATCATCTAACTGTTCCTCAACTTTTGATATTAAATATGATTTACACTCTTCTCACTACAATTCCCTTCCTTGCAACCCATCCCATAACACAATTCCCCTCAATTCGTCTATTCGTCCTTCTTCTCTTCTCTCTTAAACATCTATTTCTCTTGCACATCCTCCTTAATGTGGCTCTCTCCTTACTCGTCTTGCTGCCCTCTTACGTATCTCCTACACCCAACTCTTTCTGTTCACAACTCTCCGTCACGTCAGTCCTCATACTGCTCTCGGATCTTTTCTCTTCTACCATCGCTCAAATCTTCTCTCTCCTTCCCTCTCCTTCGCTCACTTCAGTCATACTGCATTCTATTTCTACTCTCTCTATACTACTCATGATCACCCTTTAATTCACACGATCGCTGCTCTCCCTCTCGCTCTCTCTCCTCTCTCATACTACTTCGTGGCTTACAAAGTTCGTCTTCCTCTCACATCTCACTCTTCCTACCTCCATCGCTCATACTCTCTCGTCCAATAACTCATCATCATCTTACTACTTAAATGCCTCTTCTCGTTCTTTACATACCTCGTGTACCAGTCTCTCCTTCTAAAATCTCCTCTAGCGTTTCTATACAATTTTCTCGTCTCATCGGTACTGCCATAGCGAAGTGAGCGATAAATTGCATGTTACTTTCTCTAATCACTCACCACTTATCGTCTTAAGTCTACTCTAATTTGCCAATACATTAAAAATAACTCATAAGTACCCCTTTATGATATCTCATCTTTTTCAGTCTTACTTTACTGTTAAGTCTGTCTCGATTCTTACTAAGTCCCTCGCTGATCTTCTCTCCTCTCGTCTCTAGCATTTGTACTTTAGTCTCGGTTAATCGTCACAGGTCTACATTGAAACGTTCATCTAATGCTCTGACATTCATGAATCATACGTCTCTCTATATCTTATTCATCTCTTTGCGAGCTCTCGCTTACTCTAATACACTCTCTCTATCATCACTCCTATCAACTATCTCTATCTCTCACATCTCTCTTCTCAGTTCGTCTCTG
>JABUQX010130864.1:17500-22408 GCA_015478945.1 Trachelipus rathkii | reverse complement strand
GTATACGGGAAACCTTGCCGGTAATTTTCTTGGGTTTTTATTAATTCCGTAGCTTTCAAATACGTCAAAAATCCATTATCTCACACCTGTAAAGCCGTTTTCGTTTTAGCATTTTGTCTTACGCTCGATAAGACAAATTCTTACGCATTTTAAGAACGGTTTCGTGCCAAAACGACCGCGAATAAATTCTTATTCTTATAAACTTGTTTACAACCATTGACTACATGTCTTCAGTTTGTTTTAAAGATTCTCTCTCTCTCTCTCTCTCTCTCTCTCTCTCTCTCTCTCTCTTCTCTCTCTCTCTCTTCTCTCTCTCTCTCTCTCTTCTCTCTCTCTCTCTCTCTCTATATATATATATATATATATATATATATATATATAGTATATATATATATATATATATATATATATATATATATATATATATATATATATATATATATATATATATATATATATATATATATATATATATATATATATATATATATATATATATATATTTTATTTATAAAAAAAAAAAAAAAAAAAAAAAAAGTAAACCCACACAGTCTTCAGATCTTTTCATCAAAAATTGGCAAAGCTGAAAATTAAAGCCATTCAAGGAAGCATCTTCAGGTGTCAAAAATTAAAACGGGGCCTATCACGTAGTGAAAACATTATCATTGCATTTTTTAATGAATATTTTAAGGATAATTAAAATTGTGAATATCAAGCAAATATTTGACACAATCTCACTACTCTTAAAGTCATTAAATTGATTCCATTGTAAAAAAAAAGAAAAAATAAAAGAAAAATAATTTCATGACTGCTGCTTTCTGGTATCATTTCCTTTGTTTACATTTTTCGTAAGAAAAAAAATTTCATGACTGCTTTAATTCCGCCATCATTTCCTTTGTTTACATTTTACGTTTGGTGAGAATATTCTCAAAATTTTCTTAAAATTTGACAAAACGAACGATTTTTTTGAGAACGTTCTTATTTTTCGTAAGAATTCGTAAGAATATTGCCAAAACGAAAACGGCTTAAGTCTTCCTTTGAGCGGAAAAGTTTAAAAGGATATTTCCTCTTCTTCCTCCTCATGCCCTTTTTTCAACTCTGTTTTGATTCATTTTCGTACGCTGAAGGTCGTTTCTATGGCAACCGCGCTGCAGGTCTTTTGGAGGAGAGCTTTTATGGTTGTCTTTCGCCAGATGGGTTTCCATGGTTTAAATGAACTGGTCAATTTTCGTGAATGGAGAGACTCTTTTTTTCTGTTTGCTTTTTGGACTGTGGGCAATTAATTTACACTTTTAAATATTTTCTTATTAATCTAATAGTAAGAGAAAGATAGACTACTAAGTACGTTGGGAAAGGAAAGAAGTTTATTTTATAATTAACATGCGAAATAAATTTGGCTAGGTATTATAAATTTTATAAATGAGCTTTGCGTAATGAAATGCAATTTTTAGAATGAGCTTCGCGCTATACAGTTCAGAATTGGCATTTGTTTCTACGCTAATGCGCGCGCAGCTTGCTGTTACATGAACATGTGTATAGTTGGAGCATGTCCCGTCCTTTGGGCTACTTTGCTTTGACAAAATGTTTGTTTAAACAGATTTTATTACCTTGATATATAATACAATTTCTATTGTGGCATGAAATAATTTGTTACCAAAATTTTTAATTTTTCTTCATAAAAGTCAATAAGTCTTAATAAATATTAATATACCATTTTTAATTTCTTTTCCAGTCGTCAGAATATTGTACCATTTTGGTCGCTTTTCTAAACCTTTTAAATTTGGAAAAAGACTTTAAAGCAAGTACATTCCCATTTCATCAACACAAATTCATTTAATCGAAAAATTTGCAAATTTTATTTTATTTTTATAATGGTAATGTATTATTTTATTTTTAATTACTTTTAAACTCTTATGAGGGATTGAGATTTATTTGAAAGGTTGATAATATATTTAAAAAGATTCAAAAATTTTGGAAACGCAGCGACTCAAATTCTCTTTGTCCATGATGCCGCTCAGATTCTCATAGCGCGAAAAGCACTAACCGTTCTGAAATCATTAAATTCAAGACTCGGATTTTTCGAGTGACTTTGCTTCCATCATTTTTCTCTTTTATTTTAAAGTATTCTATTTATTTTATAAATCATAACGTTGAGAGTCTCGAGCTATAAACTTTCACATACCAACTCTGTTAGCTCAATATCGTCGGAGCTTTTCAGAAATGTAGTTACATTCCTTATTCGCCGAATCTTTTCAGTCGAGCCTGCCAAGTGGCATGTTTCGTGTATTTGCCGAAACTCTCGTTTATGACCTATAAATTATTTTAATAAAATATTTTGATATTATTGTTATTGAATATTTTTACCAAAACATTTGTGAATTATCAATTGAATTATTAAAAGAGGAGAAATGGACTATCATGAAGAATTTAAATTCAGCAATTTTGACGGATACAAAAAAATCATTTATTTACGTTTAAATACTTTCTGAGTTTGAAAGCAACAACTCAAGTCTTTCTTCTCGACCTGGTGTTTAGGCCTATCCTGTGCGCAGGCGCGCTCAGCCAAGGACCGAAACTTTTTTTTTTTATAAATGGAAGAAGAGAAATTCCTGAGTTGTCGGGTTTTGCAATTTAGGTTATTTGAAACATTTTTTATTTTCCTTACAGTAATAAAAAAGTACATTCGCAAGCAAACAAATAGATATTATTGGAGACAAGCACTTCAAATAATTTGCATACACTTAATATTTGCCATTTTGGGCTCACAATAGAATTATAACAATATTTATTTTCGCATTTTTCTTATTATTTGTATTACTACACTTCTATGGGTGATACTTTTAAGTTTATTTAGAGAAGAACCATGCTATTCTTTTACATTTTGTTAATGATTGCTCTTTAACCCAATTTTTTTGTTTATCGTATTCATCCTTCACAAGTTCGTGGTTATTATTAACACTGTTTATATTTTCAAAATTTTCAACACTGGACTGTTCAAGGCTTTGATAACTTTTATCAGTTTTGTTATTTTTATTGGTTTTGTTATATTATTTGTTTGTATTATTATTATTATTATTATTATTATTATTATTATTATTATTATTATTATTATTATTATTATTATTATTATTATTATTATTATTATTATTATTATTATCATTATTATTTTTATTATTATCATTATTATCATTATTATTATTATTATTATTATTATTATTATTATTATTATTATTATTATTATTATTATTATTATTATTATTATTATTATTAATATTATTATTATTATTATTATTATTATTATTATTAATATTATTATTAATATTATTATTAATATTATTAATATTATTATTATTATTATTATTATTAATATTATTATTATTATTATTATTATTATTATTATTATTATTATTATTATTATTATTATTATTATTATTATTATTATTATTATTATTATTATTATTATTATTATTATTATTATTACATATTGTTTATGTTTATGATTATTATTATTATTATTATTATTATTATTATTATTAATATTATTATTATTATTAATATTAATATTAATATTATTATTATTATTATTATTATTATTATTATTATTATTATTATTATTATTATTATTATTTGTTATTATTATTATTATTATTATTATTATTATTATTATTATTATTATTATTATTATTATTATTATTATTATTATTATTATTATTATTATTATTATTATTATTATTATTATTATTTGTAGTAGTATTATTAGTAGTAGTATTTTGATGATGAGGCGGCCTTTTTCTGTGACCTATTTTTTCTCAGGAAGTTTCTTTCCTTAAGCTGTGATTTTGAAAAGTTCGTCCGCTATGTGGGCGAGCATGTGTATATTTACACACTGGTGATTTTGTGTATATTTTGATATATCGAGGAAGGCAAAGCGGCGATGAAGTATTCTTTTACAAAGCTTGGATGATTTTCGAGGAGGTTTACAGCACTTTTCTCTCCAATTGTTGTCCTTATTCGAGTCAGGAACTCGCTGGGTAATTTAATTGAGCACACAAATTTGACTTCAGGTTTGCGCGTTGGGATTTGGGTGCTTGCGTTGTGAGGCGTTTCTTTCCTTCGATAAGAAGCTGGTTTGTTTTCGCCGTTGGGGGAATGTATCAGTTGAGGGGCGGGTGTTTTCTCCTTTCCCCTATTTCCTTTCAAGGAGTTTTTAGTTTGTCTCTTCAGAGTCAGTTTCTTCGTCGAGACCATTTTTATAGACTCTAAAAGTTACTGTCTATTTGTGGAGTCGGTAGAGTCAAGCCAAAATGTTTTGAATATTAGGGTTAAGATGGCTTGGTTTTGAATTTCTCAAAACTTCGGGCAGTAACGAATTTTTCTATTATATAGCAACGACTTTCTTCCTTATATTTAGGATTTATATAATAATTTCTTCACGTTGCAATTGTTTGACTCACTCAATTTTATTTAGTCAAATCGTACTGATTTTTAGCATTGACATACACAGATAACGGAATTTTTTTATTTTTTTTCCAAGCAATTTAAAATTTTTGGCAATTTAGGCACTATCTGACTCCAAATCAGGGGGAACAATGCCCCCTGTCACTCTGCGCTGTCACCAAAAAGGATATGGGTTGAACTAGCTTCAACCCTCCTGAATATTAATTATTAATCATCAATCATCCGGTGGAATAATGAGAGATGTTTCTGTGTATTTGCTTTATTTTATCAGTAAACGATATTTGACAGGAAATGTTTCAAAGTGAATAATGACAGGTGAATATGCATAATTATATCTTTGATAATTACTTTAATAACGCTCGTAATTATCACCTTATTAATAATAGGCACAGATCCTATCACTAACGTGACCTCATTATTCGAGATCCTAGCTAAAATACCTTTAACAGG
>JABUQX010130864.1:0-12500 GCA_015478945.1 Trachelipus rathkii | reverse complement strand
ATATATATATTATATATATATATATATATATATATATATATAATAATATATAATATAATATATATATATATATATAGATATATATATATAATAATATATATATATATATATATATATATATAAACAACCATGTTTGAAACATGATCCTTCGAGGAGTTACGTCACAACAAGATAAAATAAAAATTTTCAATTTGTAATTTTTATAATTATATTTTACCAGTTCTTTGGGAAATAACATTAATTAATATATTCGAAGATAAAATAGTGGTTCGAAAACTTGAAAACATTAAAAAAACATTTTTTTAACATTTCATGTGACGTCACAAGTCAAGAATAAATACTCAAGAATGAAAAGAACGAAAAGAGCAAATCTTTACGGGATGGAAAAAATTCCAATTCGCTAGAAAAATTGTCTTCCATTGGAAGAAATTGACCAAACAATGGAAAGTGAAGAATTTCTTCCGTTTGAAGGAATTCTTGCCAAAATCAAAAAACGCCTTTAGATCGTTTCTATAAAGCAATCTGCTTGAGCACGAGTAGCACGAGGCAGGAGTCGCCCTCTAATATATATATATATAATTATATAATATATATATATTATATATATATATATATATATATATATATATATATAATATATATATAGTATATAATATATATTATATATATATATATAATATAATATATATTAATATATAGGCCCTTTATGTTTACACCTCCGTCAGTTTTGTTTTTTTTGTTTTATATTTATATATAATATATATATATATATATATATATATATATATATATAATAAATATATATATATAATATATATAGATATAGATATATATATATATTTAGTAATGATACTAATAATGAATTCAAGTGGTGACGTGAAATTAATTTCAAATATTTTAAATAATTATTAAATAATTAATTTTAAAAAATAAAATTATATCAATAAAATTTAAAAAAACAAAATATATACAAGAAGTACGACACTTACAGAAAAACCAATACATATTTGGAATCAGAGCGTATAAAGTGTATTACAAAAATGTAAAAAAAAAACATATTTTTTCATAAAGAAATATCTCGAAAAGTACGACACTTACAGAAAAACCATTACATATTTGGAATCAGCTTGTTAAGCTTATTACAAAAAATGTAAAATAAAATAATAATAATAAAAAAATAAAATTAGGGGGCTCAGCCAACGGGACAAGGGCGGAGAACCCCCGCGCCCAAATACTAAAGAGCGGGTGTCGTAGACCCTCCCCGGAGGGGATATAGTCCTACCCTGTCGTTTCCCCGGAAAGCCGAGAGACCCCGAATTCTGCCATCTTTTCGGTTTACCCTTGGGTATTCCTTTCGTTAAAAAAAAATTAAACTACGGATCGGTAAAACATAACTGGTCCTATATATATTTGAACATGTCACGTCACCCCTTAATATTGACTGTTAGGATCATATACTAGAAATATGTAAAAAAAATCAAAACTGACGGAGTGTTAAAACTTAAAACATAACAGGTCATATATATATATATATATATATACATATATATATATATATATATATAATATATATATATATATAAAATTATATATTATATATATGAACTTGTCCTTTAAAAAGGGATGTTAACCGATATATTTTGAACGAACGATATAATCAATTTTTTTCGATTTTATTCAATTCGGATTAGAGCGTCAGATTTGCCAAAAAAGATTGTTGTTTTTTTTTTCACCTTAAAGGAATACTTTTAAGATTAAATCGCCAAAGATGGAAAGAATCAGGGGTTCTCTGGCCTCATCGAAAAATGACGAGGACTCGCACCCCTTTCTTGGTCCCACCGTCGGCGAGGCCCTAAAAAAAAATTTAACATATATCTACAGAGTAAAAAATGAAGCAACTGAACTCTGCCTCTACAAAACACGACACTGACCAAGCGATCCGAGTCCGAAACATGCTATGTAACACCTGAAAGTCTTTAGCCTGATATAAATAAAATAAATAGTAGTAAATAATAAATATATATAAAAATATATAATAATATAAATATAATGATAAATAATAATAATATAAATAACTAATAAAATTATAAACATAAAATAAATATAATATATAAAAATAAATATATAAATATAAAATAAGTAATAATAATAGAGAAATAATATATAAATATAATAATAATATATAAAATATAAATATATAAATAAAAATAATAATAGTATATATAAATATATATCATAATAATAGCAATTACCATATTATCATGCAAACAACACGACATAAAATATAAATGAATAATCAATGCACAGTGCATCGCGAAATCAAAACCACGTCCAATGGCAAATGCTACTGTTCCCAGTCTCCCAAAATAATAATCACTAGCTAATTATTATAGTCAAAAAAAAATACCTAGGATCTAATTATCAAAAAACGACAAAAAATCAAATCAAGCCAAAATATATTTATACTGCAGGCACCCACTAGACCAAATCTCCAAAAATCCCAAAATCTATTACTGATCCTCGTCTCTTAAATGTCTAAACAAACAACCTCAAACATTAATGGTCTAATCTACTTAAGATAATAAAAATAAATCAAATTTACAACGGAATATACTAGAAATATAGATATTATATAAATTTATAAATTTATAGAAAGATAAATAATATATTAATATATTATAAATATAAATAATAGATATAATATAAAATATACATAATATATATATATATATAAAATAGAAATCAGAGAATACATAATATATAAAAATATATATATAAATAATATATACGTAATATAATAAAATAAAATAATATATAATAATAATAAAATATAAATATATAATATATCGAAAATATATATAATTATATATAATAACTAAGATAATAAATATATATATATAATAATAAATAATAAAAATATGATAAAAATAAATTTTATAAGATTAAAAATAAATAAAAAATAATATATATAAATACAATATAAAATAATCAATATATAAATAGAAATTAAAAAATATAAAAAAAAAAATTTAGTTAATAATTTTATCAAATGATCATCACAGCAATAATACATACACAAACACACACACATACTCTCTCTCTCTCTCAAAATGACACAGGTTTTTTATTTTTAGTTTTTTTTTTTTTTTTTTGTTTGCTTTTTTTTTGTTTTTTTTAGAAAGGCGATTTCTCGAAGGGACATTGATACAAGTCTTACAAATTTTTTACATTCTATTTGATAATACAAGAGACCAATTAGATTCTTCATAGTTAGAAGCACGGACGGCGAGACCAGGGGGCATAACAAGAAAATAAAAGAAAGTCAAGTTAAATATAAGAAAGGAATCTTTCAACAATAAGGTTGTTAACTTTTGGAATGGTGTTTGGTACAGGAGGATGTACATATAATTGTGTATATATATTATAATATATAATATTATATAATTATTATATATAATATATATTATATATATAATATATATATTATATATATAATAAATATATATATATTATATATATATATATATATATATATATATATCAGAGGCGGGACTCCTTGCAACTTCGTTGCTACTCGTTGCTCAGCACGATGTTGACATTTATAGAAACGATCATAATTTTGGCAAATTTTTCCACAATATTTCGATAAATTTTCATTATTTTTTTGCGAAAAGTTGGTCAAATAAATAAAATTATTACATAATAAATATAAATTGATTATGCGAAATTGAAACGAAAAAGGGAAGAAAAGCCGCTATAAAATAATGCTTTTAACACATTAAAAATAGGACTGAATTCCGTGCCCAAAGGAAAAGGGCGAATATTTGGTATCTGTTGAATTTTTGGAAAATATTTTTTTTTGATAAATACTGTTTATAAGTGATTTTGTTAAATTACTATACATAATAAATTAATATTTTGTAAACAAAAAATATTTTATATAACACAAAATATTTAAAATATTACTAAAATTATTTAAAACAGTAGGAGAATAAATGATAATTTGAAAATATTATATAAAAGTTAACGTGAAGTCTACAATAGAAAACATTTACCATGGAAAAATATTTTAATAGGGAA
The DNA here is from genome assembly GCA_015478945.1 of Trachelipus rathkii. Classification (NCBI taxonomy): domain Eukaryota; kingdom Metazoa; phylum Arthropoda; class Malacostraca; order Isopoda; family Trachelipodidae; genus Trachelipus; species Trachelipus rathkii. The sequence goes on along the minus strand of JABUQX010130864.1, from coordinate 8,420 downwards.
CTCAAGAAAAAATATATAATATAATTAAATATATAGTTATATATATATATATATATTATAATATATATATATATTTATATTTATATATATATATATTATATGTATATAATATAATATATATATAGAGAGAGAGAGAGAGAGAGAGAGAGAAAGAGCACGAGTAGTAAAAGTACTAGAGTCGCCACTGATTATATATACCTATATATAATATATATATAATATATATATATATATATATATTATATATATATATATTTATATATATAATATATATATATAATATATATATATATATATATATGTGAAGGCAGGAATTTCTCTTGCCCTCACAATAATTATGTACACCTCTCATAGTTTGCCTCGTATATCAAATTCTTACTATTAATTTTTTTTATATATGGAATATTTAACACCTTTTGTGGTATGGCACCATTTTTTGTGAGAGTGAGTCACGGCAATGCTGCCCGCGAAATGTCTTGGCATTCGAGGCGAGGAAGGAGGTCTGGCTTCAAGGATACAAGAAGAGAAGGTCGCATTGTGTGTCGGGCTTGTTAAAAAGGGCCGGAAATTGTGATTGAATATAAAATTATGATATTTAACCTTCACCAATATTATAATGACTGTGGAACTTGACCCATTGTGTTAACTGTTTAATTATTGATACCATTTATTTTAACCAACCTGATTTAATTAGGTCTTACGATAAATAAAATTAAAAAGTAATTACCCCTTTTTATCATTATCACTGTATTTAACTCATCAAAGGGTTATTACAAAGAAATGGTGACCCCATTAGTAACCTTGAACACCCAATACCTTAAACTGATTGTGAAAGAGTGTTCAAAACAGTGAATTAGATTCAAACAGTGGCCTTAATAAGACAGTTGAAGGTGAAAAACAAACGCAAATCCTAATTAAACAAAATTCTAATCAGTAAAAAAAAAAAGTGCCGCATCAAAAAACAAACACACACAAAAAAACACTAAAAAATAAAAATAAAACAGTTTCAAAATTTCTTCTTTCATAACCAGTGAAATAAGAAACCCTATCACAATAGGCTTAAGAACCTTCCCCTAAACAATAACAAAAGAAAAAAAAAAAAAAAAAAAAAAAAAAAAAACCGTTAAAAAAGCCGAGTCAAAAAAAAAAAGACGCTCAGAGTTCAACCGAAGAGAAGCAACGAAGCTATTTTGACTCGGTCTCAATCATCAAGACCCCATCACACTCCCCCAGAAGCCCCTCCTATCGAGGGGGTAAATGAAGAAGATGACGCATCACAATACGAAACAGACTCGGAAAATGAAACTCAAGAAGGGTATGAAGCAACAAACCTGGTGAAGAGTCATCCTTCCCCCAATCTCTTAGGGAGAAAAGGAAGAAGGAAGAATCTCCCGCTCAATGCCATTCCCCCCTTCAACGAATTCAATGCCTTAGAGTGGATTCGGCAAACGACAATGATCTTTAACCTTAATGAAATCATCGATCAAAGGGAGAGGGTAAGGCTTTTGGCATCAAAATTACCAAGCAAGATTACTAATTCGTTAAAACTTCCCCTGAAGGACGATTGTTATACTAAACTAGTCAAGGTAATAGAAAAACTTTATGCACCATCGCTGAGAACTCAGATAGAAGAAGTCTTTCAATCAGGCATGAGGGAGGGAGAGCTACCATCCGATTATGCAGTTAGAATAAAAGAAATGCTTGGATTATCCACTTTCGATTCGATAACAGACAACGATGCTAAATTTATTAGAGAACTCTTTCTCTTACGATTGCCTAAGCAATTACAGATCTCCCTCATGACAACAGAGAAAAACCATGATTTTGAGGAATTAATTGAAATAGCCGACGACATTTTCAACAAATTTTTCTCCCCAAACGGTGCTCGCCAATCCCCCGCGGTGGGGGGAAACGAATGGCAATCTGTGAACGCCATGCGACCAGCAGAAGAAAAAGTCACCAATTCACTCAACAGAGAGACTTCAGTACAGGAGAGGGAGATAAGTCGACTGATAATCTCTCATGAAAAGTCGGCCGAAGAAATGAAGTCACTAGCCAAGAGCGTCATAGAGCTCGCGAAGACGCTGTGTCAGAATGCGAAGAACTCCCCCACCCCCAATAATGATCAAAATTCAAGAGGAAGGAATTTCAACCGATCAACTTATAACAACGTTGCAGCTGGGCCTAGTACAGAAGGCCTTTGTAGGTTCCATAGGAAATTTTTGCACCATTCATTTCGATGTGAGGGTCGATATTGTCCAATGTACACCTTGATATCGCAACCCCCGGCAACTCCTCCACCCCCACAACAGAACGTCAACATTTCAAAAAATGGAAAGGCTGGTCCGTGAGGCGACTCCCGGGCCAGATGGGGGGGAACGACGCTTTTGTGAGTAGAAACCTTTGTGATTGTGTACCCTGTAACTTTTGTATGAATAAATCAAATTTTGGGCGGGGAAATATTAATTTTAACTATAGTAGAAGACGTTATTATAACAATAATCATAATAACAGTAGAAATTATAGTCGTAATTATAATAATAGAAATTACAGTAACCATAGTGTTGACGATTTTTATAATAATAATTGCTATGGTAACGAAAATATTAGTTGTAACAATAATAATTATAATAATAATGCACGTGTCGGTTATAATAATTTCTATAATAATAATGAGCATGCTAATCTTAATGGCCATAATAGTAATAGGTATTTTAGTAATAATTGTAATTATATTAATCGTGGGTATGATGGAAATGTTAATTATGTCAATAGATTTAAATGGAGTAGAAATATCACTTGTAAGGATGATCAAGGGCAGAGGGGGATTCCTAGTGATTCACCCCCTCCCCCACAGAAGTCGCTTGTCGCTGAGTCAGTAGGAGCAGAGTCATCTTCAATTTTAAATTGTAACTCAACGCATGATGAGGTTAATAAACAATAATAGCAATAATAATAATAATGATTGTAGAACTAGGAATGATAGTCGTAGTGATGGCAATAACGGTTTTGTAAATTCTTATAATTGTATTGAAAATAATAACGCTGTGACTTTTGAAAACAATAGCTTTGTGAATGAGTCGCTGCCTCCACCGACGGAGTCAACCTATCCCCCTACCCCAGTCACTGGGGAGGAGGCGGGAATGGAGGCGATTCTGACTTGTGAATCTATACTTATTGATAAAAATAATGATAAAAATGAATTTGTAATTAATGAAAGGGGCGAAATTCCCTTTCTGAAAATGAATTGTATTAGTTTTAGAAATGAAGGAGGTTCTTCTTCTTCCGATAAGCATGAGGGATCATTAATTTTAAGAAATAATGCATGTGACTTGTCTGATAATGCTGTGATGGAAGTTTCTGGCAACTCTACTGAAATCGTTGCAGCTGTTAGAAATATAATTTTTGATAAACTATATTACATCTCGGATAAGACTAGCAATGAATCCTATTTACTAGATTGTGGGAGTTGCCTCAACCTTATGAGTGCTTCTGAATTAGATAAGGAGGGGGCCCCGATTGGCAGTGCCAGGGCCGCAAATGGGGGCTGCATGAACATTTATGATAAAAGGGTAATCAAAATCGATTTGGGGTTAGACAGACTTTACAATGTACATGCCTATGCGGCAGATATCAAATTTAATGTTCTCGGCATGCCTTTTCTCAAGGAACACGGGTTCATTATAGACTTTAGGTGTCATTATTTATTAGATCCCAGCACGAAACGTAGTATTTCTCTTAGTAATGAGACTTTTGATTTTTCGGAGCATGTACGAAATTCTATATTCCCTCTGGCCGCTGTCTCTTTAAATATCACAAAACGCTTTGCGTAGGTATATACGAATTAGTTAATAAATTAATTAGGAGAAGTATCCAAGATATATAATTCTAATTCCTAATAAAGCAACTCTAATTTGATTATTTAATAAGAATAAATGAATATCTATCAGCTTCAAAAAGATGGTCGCTTATTCTGTACAAAATAGTACAAATAAAATAAATGTGAATGAGCGTGCTTATGTTTTAAAAAAACATGGCTGTCGAGGACGATTCTTAACTGCTTATTATCGCTACACAAATCCGGTAACAGGTACTAATCGAAACCTTATTATGGAGAGGAGTAGGGAGGGGGATAGGTAAGGTATATTACTTATATATAGATCTGGAGGGTAGTTTATTAGAAGAGATTATGCACTGTTGATTAATTGAGGCGGGGACGGGGAGAAGAGAAGAATGTTAACCTATGAAGGATAGGAAAATTTTATATTATGCATAGATGTTAGCAGGCCAAGTAAACTACATTACATGTGAACTGGTATTGAAATGGGATCGCTGTACGATTTATATCGAATGATTGAGGTAGTAGAAACCATTAAGCTCCTTACATCTTTTTGAGAAAGACAAAGGGAGGAAATCAAAGTATAAATATATTGAGACGGCTAGGTAGACATCAGAATTCAATTCCTATCTGCCGCTGGAAGGGAACAGAGACAGTTAAATTGTGTAGTTGTCAAACTAACTCATACTATATCAGCCACAACACCAAGAACTCGGAACCGAGGCGCCAACAACCAGCTGATATCGTTATTGGTCGTTTGAATCTGAAGTAGTTATTAAACCAAATGAATTTCAACCGTATATTCTAGACAAATATGACTTCCTACCTACCAAGATTAAGGATTATTATAATTGACATGAAAATGAGATTGCTAGAAAGCATTGCAATTGTAATTAACTAAAGCTTAGAGACGAGTTCGGGCAAGCTATTCATATAACGTGGCCACGTCATCAGCGTAGGGAAATATAACAAGTAGAATATATATAATTTAACCAGCATTCTACTTTTGGTAACTACAGTTTTAACTACTTAATACAAGTGAGAACTATAAATGTGTTCTTCTTTTAAGTGCCTGATCCAAGCGTCTATTGTATGATCAATTATTGTTTGGAGATTTTTATAGGAACGGATTATTTGATTTATTATGAGATGACATCTTATAATTGCCAGATCGGATACTCTTGGAAGAGAGGGCATGTTATTGGCATTAATAGTTGTAGAGAATAAGTTATATTGAGTAGAGTTGAATATAAATATATAGAAGTAATATATTATCTGAAACCCAGAAAAATGTTTATCATGACAGCCGGATAATAAGAATAAAACGTGACGACTTTAAGGTTATTATCAATGTTATAGTCGAAAAAGGGGGTTAAGACTAGTAAGGAGAAAAATGCGATATATATTGTGCAGTGGTGAATGTTGCAAGGCAAACATTAATAAACATCAAAATGCAATTTAGGGTCTATTCCTGATCGAGTCATATGTTAATAACATTCTGCCGTATATATCAATATAGTAGGGGCTGGCTACAATTGTTTATGCAACCCCTAATCGAATATTGTTTGAAAGGGTATAAACCACGGTCACTCCAATTAAAAAGGAATTTGCCTGGGGGTAGAAGCCAGAGCGAGCGTATTCTAAGAAGCTAAAGCACGGTATGAAATTGCGTAGAGATATAAGTGCCACCTACTTAAGTTGTCGTTCCCCTGAAATGAAGTGAACTGATAGTATTACTAGGTAGTACACTGTTAAGGTAATAGCGAACTCACTATACTAGTTGCGCTGATGGTGAGAAGAAGATAATCAAACAAAAGATTTCGCGCTCGATATATCATATATACTTTCTGGATGAGTGGAATAAAAAGTAGCTATAAACTTACCACCAATTAGTTAAAAGAGGAAATTAATTTAATTTGCGTCAATAAAAATAACAGCTTACATAAGAAAATGATAGTTACTTAATTGCCAATAATAGAGATATCTATACTGTCTGTACTAAGCAACAGTGGAGTTATAATCACAAGACTTATATATTTGATAAAAAAGAGTTGACCAGAATAAATAAATTATAATAATTTCAGTAGAGAGTAAATTTATAATTTGAGAGGATGCACATTTTAGCAAATTTATGTATGACAGAGTGGAATTTAAATTAGGTACTCGAAGGGCTAAATAAATTGTAGCTGGAATTGAATTTTAAATATACAGAAAGTGACGCTACGAAAGAAGATATAAAATCCATAAAGGCGAGGGAGTTGCAAATTGCGTAAACTGGTGAGACTTGTATTAGAAAATAGAGGGAGTGGGCGATGGCCATAAAGAAATACTCACATATGAATAACGGAAGTTGATACAAAGCTGGATAATGAGGAGGAGTTAGTGGATGGAGGGAATTTCTACTGAAGATATCGTGCATAGATGAAGGTTTGATAGACCACTTTATAAATCGCACGTTATTAAAAAGAAAAAAAAGAATAATAATGTAATATTTAAGGTATTATTAATAAATAATATAATAATAATAAAAGTAATAATTAAATTAATTAACGTTATAATAAAAATAGTAATAAAAGCTAAATATAATTTAATAGAATAATAAGAATGATTAGAATAATAAATGGAAATTATATTAAATAATAATTAAATATGAATAAATAATATAAATAATTAAACAATTAAATAAATAATAATAAATATAATAATAAATAAATTAATAATAATAAAAAATTAATAAATAAAAAGCTATAATATAATAGACAGACAAAGCACATGAAGATACAGAGATATGAGAGGAAAACAAACAAATACAAGAATATTAAGGCAATAACATATAACCATAGCGAAACAATAGATAAATTATCCACAATAATAATATATCAATAATAGAAGAGATCTAATAACTAATGGGACAGCAAAGAGTAAAAAATAGTAATAATTAAAATAAATATAGATAATTGAACCAATAAATAGAACTTCAATAGTAAGCAGTCAAGTAAGTCGTAGTCAGTATCGCTAAAATGACGATGATAAGTAGTAAGTAGTGACAAGTATGAGTACGGTGAGTAGCTCTACAGTCTAGTAGGTAGTCTAGTAGGATAAATATGCAGTAGATAGAATAGATCCACAAGATCCATAGTAAACAGTGATATACAGATAACCAGTAGTTACGAAGTAATATAAATATAATAAGATGAGCAAATAGTATATCTGAGATAGCGAGAAATCGCTGTAAAAGGTAAAATGTAATGCCTGTGAGAATTTTGTGTAAATGATAATACTCTCATAACTCTTCACAGAATACAATAACAATGGTTAAAGGGCAATATGAATGCACATAGAAATTCAGGGATGAGTAATTATTGCAAGGAAATATGAACAAGATAGAATCTAAGAAAGCACCTGACCCAATGGCTCTAATTTTATAAAGGTTGAACCATTAAATTAAATAGAGAGAGGGCTGAATGTAACTAGTAGTGATTGATAAGGGCGTACTTAGCTTATCATAAAGGAATTAATCCATCGGGGGCGAAGAGCTGGTGTCATTTGAAGTGATTTTAGATTTAATCCTACGGGCACAGCTAGAGTATTAGTACCGGGATAGAAATATACTGGTGGAGATGATGTCATAGGTAAGAAAAATTAATCAAATAACAAATCACTTGGAATTAGTAAACGGACTTTGCATTATTTCTGAAAGCGGTAATTTAGCCTTGTTACAGATTTATGCGTTATATAGTAGAGTAAAAAAAATTTATTACAGAGTTGTGATGTCTGTCAAAAATAATAATAGAGTGTTTTATTAGATTAGGAATTAATCCTCCAGAAAATTGTCAGGCTAAGCAATTATTAGAAGGAAAAAGGTGCCTCGAGAGTTGACACGTCTCCCGATTGTGAATGATTTAATGCTAAACACGCCACAGAAGCCCTAGTATCCGTTAATCGGCCACAAAGAAGATAAATGCCACCTATTTACAGGGTATTCAATATATCATGCCTATTGTTTATTGAATTCAGATTTAGCGTAAGATATCCCTTCGGCCCTATCCCCCTTAGACAGGCGACGTCGACTCACGGAGTTTACTTGAAGAGCGCGGGGCGGTGCGAAATACGATAGTTAAAAGTGAACCTTAACGCGAGTAAATAAATTCTCCGTTACTGCTGGTACTCTCCAATAAAGAGCAAGCCAAGACTCATATCTCAAAGATCGAGCAGGGGCCAAAGCCAGTTCACTGCCAAAATATTTAATGACGTATGTAACCTACTCGGCATAGATAAGATTTTCACAACGGCTAGCTCACCAAACGTAAAGGCAAAGTTGAAATTTGAATCCCAACTCCAAAAGTGCCCTCAATAAGTTAAAGATCAACTAACAGGTGATCGAATTGAAATATAAAATAGAATAGGGGCCAATGATGGATACAAAGTGTAATAAACAGATGCAAAAACCGAAGCTAACTAGGGTTTTAAACATGGCCTCGACCTAATAAGCATGAGTCACTGTTACGATCCTCTCGAGAGACTAGTCCCTACAGCAAGTACATGAAATAATGACCAATGGTAATCTCTCCCCGTGGTGTGT
>JABUQX010130863.1:2500-26892 GCA_015478945.1 Trachelipus rathkii | reverse complement strand
TAGTCGATCAGGTGGAATTAGTAGAAGCTGTGCGGTCCTATGAAAATGCAGTTGAAGATGATGATGGTCAAAGACAGAATACGGCCACGCCGTGCAAAAGGGTAAATGTCGTTAAAATATTATTATTATTATTTATTATTTAATTATTATTATTATTATTATTATTAGTATTATTATTATAATATATATATTCATATTTATTTTACAGCGTCAAGGTGTTTGAACCCGACGAAACGAAATACTCAACTGTTACCGCCAGCTACCACTAATGAGTTGGATCTTGATAATATCTGCGGATAGTGCATGGAGGAAGTTATTTGCGAGCGTTACTTGAAGCTAGAGAGTACGGACTTATTCTTAGCTCCTCAACCTACTGAAAATGATCCGCCCTTAGAGTAAGTTTCTAAATTAATTTCTTAACCGTTATTAATATTCATAGCCGTTATTACAATAGATATTCTTTTATATATATATATAGTATATATATATATATATATATATATATATATATATATATAATATATATATATATATATATATATATATATATATATACTATTAATATACTATTTCATTACAGTGTGATAATGTTGAAAACGTCAAGGGACAATGTGTCAATAAAGTCGGAGGTGGACGGAATACAATTAGTCCTGTTAAGAGAAGGTTGATATCCAAACTCGAGCGCCGAAATCTTCAACGGAATAACGCGGAACGATCCAGAGCAGAAGCAACAGCCAGTGATACGACCGAGGCAGGTGCTGCACCGCTTGTTGGAGGAAGTATTTCTACAAGCCGATCCAGTAGCGAAGTACATGATTTTCCTATATATCTCTATAGCTGTTCTATAACAATCTACATTTTGTTTTTATATTTACATACATGTTTTCTTCCTTCTATAGATTACACGTAGGAAAACCCGTAGTCCTAATAAGAAGAGGTTGATCTCGAAACTTGAACGTCGCAGACTTCGTCGTAGCGCTGATGCGCAAAACCGTAACGTGTCAACAGGTCGCGATGTCGTAGATGGCAAATCCAATCCAAGCGATACACACCAGGCCGCTCGGGCAGCCCGTGATTCCGCAGGTGCTTCTAGGCCTCTCAACGATGAGACGGAAAAACAAGGAAAGGTAAGCATATTTCAAATTCAGGAATACGTATATATTACACCTATAACAGTCTATATTTAGCTTACACGTTCCTTTTTCTCCTTTCAACAGAAATCATCTGGAGTACCGCCCCGAAAACAATCAGACTTAAATACTGGTGAAGCCGATGAATCTCCAAATACACGTGAAGATGCCCCTGCTCCCTTATCTGAAGTGAATACCCCCCCTTCGACTTCGTCGGTAAGTTACAATCTAATTATTCTATATATTACTGAAAAATATTACTGGAAAAATATTGTGTACCTAATAGCATGTATACGAATGGGTTTTATGAATTTTCCATTCTTTTTTTTCAGAAAAAAAGCTAACAGAAAGTGGATCCAGACGGGATTGTAGATGACGGGGCTGTTGCGGGTCCTTCGCGCGTAGAGGTGTTTCACGACGATGAGGAGGAGGTTGATGAACCACCTGCACCTTTCTCGACTGAACTGTTGAAGGTAACACGTGAAGGATCTACGCGTAATTCAGGGATTATCGACCAGCACCGCTTCAGAGTGCGAATCGATACCAGACGGATCTTTAACGGAAATCGAGACATCAACGACGTGTTAGTAGCTGTCATTCACAACGTGATAGAACAGGTAAGGCGAGTAGTGACATATCGGGAATATACCCTTCGGGCTGGTTTTCTTTTTACGGATAGGAATGGGGGGCAATTCCATATACGAATTCCTCATGAAGAGATATCTCGACCAAATCTGGCTAAGTATCTGTCGGATCGTTTTCTAGAACTCTTTCAGTCTGGTGACCAAGCCATGTTGGACGATTTCATTGTAGATGTACAGATATGTCATAATCCAGAGGGTAATGGTCCAATTGACCCCTCGTCTGTGAACTTTAAACATAAAGATGTTAATAAAGTACACTTAGGTATAAATAACAAGAATAGGTCAATAAGAACAAGTGGAGGATGTGGGTTCAGGGCTATAGCTGCATGCTATAAGCTCCACAACCATGTACCTAAAAAGCCAGACGAAACTGCACCTAAAATAAAAGGTTTTACGCCTAATGATCTACATACAATAGGTGAAGAGATCGCAACTCGTTGTGGTCTAACTTATGAAGAGCCCCTAAAGGCAACTGATTTTTCCGTAATAGAGGCGACATTAGGTTGCCGTATATTTGTTTTTACTAAAGATGAGAACGGCAAACTCAAGATAGTGTTTAAACCCCACGAACAGAATAGGGACTTACCTCTCTTTGTAATAGGCATATGCATACGAGAAACCCATTATTATTATCTTTTCCAGGAGATTCCATTTCAAGATAGCTTTTAGTAGTGTAGACCCAAGAAAATCAAATGGACCAGTTTTTTGTTCATCAATGTTATAGCTCACAGATCATTAATTAACCATTTACAAAATGAATGCACTGAATACAGATGCGGTCAATGCTTAACTTATAAATGTAAAGGAAAACCGGGCGATACATCTACGCTTTTACATTGTGATAAATGCAATAGGGATTTCTATAATGAGGATTGTCTTAAACTGCATAAAGACCTCACGTGCAAATACCTTAATGTGTGTACACTGTGCGATAATGAGATAGTAGCTGATAAAGAGGGCAAACACCGCCATGACTGCATGCATATTAAATGTGGAATGTGCGACGAGAAGTATGGAATAGAGGGCGATAATCACCAATGTTTCATGAAGAAAATCAAGGTTCCAACAGATGATGCGTTCGCCAAACGTAAGAAAACATTTACATTCTATTACGATATCGAAACCTATAATCATAATAAGCGTGAAGAGGAAGGAGGACGCACAAAAACGGATATGCTCCCCTATATTCTAGTGAGTATGTTAGTATGCAATAACTGCGGAGAGAAAGAACTAGACAATTCATCGCCGTGTGAGACTTGCGGTACGGCACGAACTGAAATATTCAAATTGAATTTGGAAGCAACAGAAGAGTACGAGAAGTGTCCTGTCGATCTTTTTCTCAACTATATATTCAGATTTGCCGAAAAACACAAGAAGTCGAACATACTAGTTGCAGCTCATAATGGCGGAAAGTTCGACAATCAGTTTGTTTACAGCAAATTGCTTGCCAGACCTACCGTCCATTCCATATCTTCCAACCCTGTGAAACGTGGAACCAAAATTATAACTATGACAGCTAACCATAACATCCATTTTAAGGACACGTTAATGTTTATGCCTTGCGCCTTGAAAAAACTCCCTAAATGCATGGGTATTACAGGTGAGGTTTCTAAAGGATTCTTTCCTTACCGTTTTCTTACCCTTGAGAATATAAATTACAAGGGAAAAATTCCGGCATAAGGAAACCCTTTGAAGAACACATTCGAATGTCCGACAGTTGAAAAGGCAGATTTGAATCGCTTTGGTATCAAACATTTTAAACAATAAGGACCGACGATATCATGAAGGAGTGTACAGCGTACTGCGTTCAAGATGTTAATATTCTTCGTCAATCCTTCGAGAAATTCAGGGGAATCTTCCTTAAGGATCATAAAGTCGACTGCCTGCTTGATTGCTCTACCATTGCTGCATTATCGTTCATGGTATATAAAATGCACTTCATGCCTGAAAATACTCTGGCCCATATAGCGACGTAGCGTGGAATTTGATTCAAACTATTCGTATGTGAGGGTGTGAAATGCTTCGTTCATTGGAAATGTATAAGGGTCATCGAATCGAACATGCAAGGAATGGTGGCGAGCGCAAATTAAAATCAAAAACAGGTATCTAAGACCTGACGGGTACGTTGAAATTCCAGCTGAAGACTACGTGCCCCTTGACATTAATGAGTTCTTATCATCCCGTCAACTCAACGTTAATGAACAAACGATAGAACTGAAAAAGAGACGTCCCCCTCCTCCATCTGGTACAGTCATGAAGAAGATTGTCCTACTCTTCCACGGCTGTGTATTTCATGGGCATCAAGCATGTAAGAAAGGTTTAGAAAGTCTCCATGGCAAATCAAGTCTTGATAGGTACAGTACAACCATGAGACAAGAAGCGGATTATAAGTCACAAGGTTACGAGGTTATTAGAATATGGGAATGCGAATGGGCGAAAATGAAAAAAGAGTGCGAGGTCACTGTTGTAAACAACAACGACGAAACACGAACTGAGAAGTTAGGCAGATACGTGCAATCAATCGGTAATGAACTTGCAAATGCGAAACTAGAGGTAGGTGAAGCCTTGTACGGTGGGCGTACAGAGCCCTTCGTATACTATTATCCACCCACAGAAGGCGTTCAATTGAAGTATCTAGACTTCACCTCTCTGTATCCTTTTGTCCAGAAAACAAAACCCTTTCCAGCTGGCACGCCCACGAAACTCGTAGGTAGGGATCTTCCTACCATAGAAAAGTTCGTACAAGAAATGAATTCCACTTATTTCGGCCTCTCGTATGTTTCGGTATTACCTCCTAAGAATCTGTACACTCCTGTCCTCCCTGCCCGTTATGACAATCGGTTAATATTTTCTCTTTGTAGAACATGCAGCGCATCCGGCTATGAAGGAAAATGCAGGCACAACGAAAACCAACGTAATGTTTTAAAAGGAAGTATTACTGTAGTCAGACCAGCTGGAATTAGCTGGTTAGGAAAAGGGTAAGAAAAAAAAAAAGTCCAAAAATTATTGAAATTTACACCTTCCAAATGACAATATTCGGGGAAATACGTTGAAACATTCTTGAAATGGAAAACACTGAGCCCGGGGTTACCTGATGGAATAACCGATAAAGTCTGTGAAGAATTCCTTCAATACCTGCAAGATTTCAAGGACATTGAGGGCGTAACACTTGATCCGGACAATATTGAAAGCAACCCTGGAATGCGTTATATAGCTAAATTACTTCTCAATTCATTATGGGGAAAACTAGCTCAACGTATTCCCAAGAATGAGGATATCGTATGCACGAGTTACGCCCAGGTCTGGGACTTAATGAAGAGAGCTGATCTTAAGGTTAGAAATATCATTGTAGCGGATGATAAACATATAGTTGAAGTTACACATACCGGCTTTACTAATAAAACAGCAAAGGCCACAAATGTTGCTGTAGCATCCTTTACCACAGCTTATGCGAGGGTCGAATTATATAAACTCCTCGATTCTCTAGGTCAGCGTGTACTTTACTGTGATACCGACAGCTGTGTTTTCACAGCACGAAAAGGCGAATATATTCCTGATACTGGAAAATTCTTAGGAAACCTGACTGACGAGCTAGGACCTGGTGATATAGCTGATAGTTTCGTGTGCACGGGTCCTAAATCCTACGCCATTCGAATAAAGAAGCATGATTCGAGTTTTACTTACATCTTGAAAGCAAAAGGTTTAACGTTGAACAAGGATACCGAGCACATAATTAATTTCCAAGGTATGGCCAAGATTAACTTTGATAAGATGGTTAAGGATGTTGAGAAGACCAAGAATCGTGATTGGATGGTCTTAAACGATGATAACCACTTCTACAACATGATCAAGGATACAGACGTAACAGCACTAGCTGTTACGCAAATGATGAGTGAAGAAGATGGTGAATCTTCACTTCACAAAGATATCCATAATCTAGACGACTCCGCTCAGCCATACGTAAATAATGAAAAACAATATCGGGAAGTGAGGGTTCCTGATATGAAAATGCGTGCTAATAAACTAGGAAATGTCACGTTAATAAATGGTATTAAAAGGTTCCGCCACACTTCAAATAAGCGGAATCTTGTTTTAGGTAGTGCCCGCACTGTAGCACAGGCGATATGATGGAACCGTTAATTTCATTTGTTAAAATAAAATATAATTTTCACTGTAATGCACAAAATATAACAATGATATATGCTAAATCAAAATATTAATTCAATAAAAAATTATAATATAATATATATATATATATATATATATATATATAATATATATATATATATATATATATATATATATATATATATATATATGATATATAAATATATATATATATATAATTAATTTTAATATATATATATATATATTGTTAAAATAAAATATTTATTTGTTTTATAATATATGTATATTTTACTAAAATAAAATATTTATTTATATTACTCTTTCATTACCATTTTTTGATTTTTAACGTTTAAGGTTTTATTTATTTATTTTTATTGGTGTAAATAATTATTATTTTATTTAAGTTGCCAATTATTAATTTAAAACGTAACATGGCTGTAATGTCATAGAGTGTGTAATGTATAAAGGGCATAAAGCTAAAAAACTGGTACGGTGTCCTCATAGCCGCAGTTGTATTAAGCGCAATGTACTTCAGGTGTTATTGTATGATGATGAAGGTATGAAACCTTAACATACAGAGGTTCACGTTACCAACAGGGATGGGGAGTTCTCTGGTAATTAGTACTTAAAGGACCTGAATCCCGGAATACTCCGGCTGACATACGCTCACATCCACGTTCGGGCTATGAAGATACCTTTTATTTCGAGCTGCGGATTTGAACCAGCGGTCCAGGCGGGCGCACGTGGCGGCGAAAAAACGCGACGGGAAAACGGGCGCACGCGGCGGGCAGAAACGCGGCGGGGCGGGGGTGGCGGAATCAAAGGTTAAAGACATCACAAAAGGGCTAAGCCCCTAAAGACATAGCAAAAATTTCCGTGGGCAAAAAATGACCCACGGCCAAAAAAAAAAAAAATTAGGGGGCGTAAAATAGGGGGGTAATACGTACAGATGGAGCTTCGCCTCCATTCTGGCGCACCCTTCTTCGAAAAGGTGCTAAAAATTAGGTGTGTGCCCAAAAAATTAGGGGTTTGCAGAAAAATGGGGGTGCCAGAAAATGTAGGGTGCCAGGAAAATTAGGTTGCCCAAAAAAGGTCAAGGTTCAGTCAAGGTCAAGGGCAGGTAAAATCACCCTCAGGAAACAACGTGGCGGTCAGAAAAGGTCAAGGCATGGTAAAATCACCGTTGCGTTCATTTTGACCATCGTGTCCAAGTATCCGCCTACTACTAGTGATATAATAATAATAATAATAATAATAATAATAATAATTAATAATAATAATAATAATAATTAAAATAATAATATATATTAACAAGAAGTTGTAAGATAAATATGGTAAATATAAATAGTAAATTATCGGTCTTGGCCTTTATTTTTATCTGATGAATGATAGTAATAATGATGATATTAATGATAGTGATAGTTGTGATAATAATAATAGTGATTGTAATAGTGTCAGTATTAATGTTAAAGACAGTAATACTTATATATGTATATATATGTATATATTTTTTTAAATTTTTTTTTATATATTTCATATTTATTTATATAAAAGCCGCCCGGTAGCTCAGTGTTAGAGCATCGCCAAAAACCAAGCGAGGAGTCCCAGGTTCGCAACTGGTCGGGTGGGAGAATGTGAGCTGTTCTCTCCTTGGGCTTGGCTCCGTCCTGCTCGGACGTTAAATGAGTACACCTCCTCCTTGATTAGGGCTCTGCCCGTGAGTGATGGTGTTTATCTCTGTAAAAAAAAAAAAAAAAAAAAAAAAAATATATATATATATATATATATATATATATATATATATATATATATTATATATATATATATATATATATTATAATATATATATATATATAGATATTATATATATTATATAATATATATAATATAATATATATATGATCAAAAAAAGGATTGTATAACAGGTGGTTTTGGGGTTGTCAGGAAGAAAAATAAGAATGGTAGGGAAGGTGATTGATTTCTTGTGAGGAGAGGTATGTGTGTAAGTAATACTTTCTTTAAACACAGAGTATCCATAAGTATACTGAGTTGGTGTAGGTAGAAGATTGGTATCGAAGTGAAAAGTATGATGATTTTGTGTTGCTGAATGAAGAGATGTTGAAGTATGTATTGGGTGTTAAATCAGTGAACGGGTTTAGGAATGGGATTATCGGATCCATTATGTTGTTCTATGTAAAATAAAGGTTAGTGGGGACTTGGATGGAGAGGAAGGTGATACGGAAGGAAGTTGGGTAAAATTAAGATGAGAAGTAAAGTGAACAAGGAATAAGGATAAGTATGGAAGAACGCTCGCAAGTAAATCAATGGAATGTGAACAAGTTGAAACTTGAATAAAATCTGGAAGCAAATGAAGGAAGCATTTGTAGCATTGCAAAAGAAGTATGTGGGTGTGCTAAAGGAGGAAGTAAGAATGTGTTAACAGTGAGGGATGGAATGAAGAGGTGATGCAAGCGGTAAAAGAAAAAAAGAAGCATGGTTAAATGTACTAAAAGCAAATGATGAAGTTTCAAAAGAAAGATGCTTGGAATTAATAAGGAGGGAAAAAAAGGCAATGCTAAAAGATTGCATACGTAAGAGACAAAGAAGAGGTAAATGAAACAGTTTGGAAGGAGGAAATGGGGACATACAAGGAATAGGAAGAGGCTCTTCCGCAAGGAAGCGCGAAAGGGTAAGAATTAGAATAAGGGGAACCTGCTTAGAATAATGAGTTAGGGATGGTTTTTTGTAATGTGAAATGGATGTGATTGGAGGTGGGAAAGAAACACTTTTTTGAAAATATCTGTATATATTGGTCAGTAATAAGGAGGGTATAATGACTTGTTGTGGGTTTGATGGTACAAGAAGGATAGGTATTTTGGGGATGACGTTATTTTAGCAAGGAGGAGGAAATGGGTAGAGTAAGAAAGTGAAGAATGTAAATCTGGCAAGAGTATAGATGAAATTACTGGGTTAAATTGATCAAGAACGGAGGCAAGATGGTGATTGATTGGATTCTTCGAAGTTGTTTGGAATAAAGCGTTTATGGAGGGTAAAGTTTCGAGGGATTGGAGAGAGCAGTATTAGTACTTTATTATAAGGGTAAGGGAGAAAAGGCGAACTGTAGAAATTATAGGGTATTTGTTTATTGGAGGTGTTTGTAGAGAAGATATATTGGCTGGTGGGTTTTGGTCGAAAGAGTGGCGCCGAGTGACTGAAGGGACTGATTGGTGAAGAACAAGCTGCGTGTTTAAGAGTAGTAGAGGATGTGTGGATCAAATCTTTACATTGAAGCAAATGATAGAAAAATGAGAGAGGAGAATAAATTGTATTTATTTGTTTTATGAATTTGCAACAGGGGTTTATCTGATAGGGTCAATAGAGGTCTTGGCAGTGTTAGTGATATATATTTTTCATAGGGCTTCTGAATGGAATCAAAAGTATGTAGACGAAGTGAGGCGTGTGTGAGAATAAATGGTGTCAAAAAGTGATTGGTTTAGTATTAATAGCGGAGTGAGGCAGAGTTGTGTTATGTCTCCTTGGTTATTCAATTTGTATATGGATGGGGTTATGAAAGAATTGAAAGGTGTGCGTGACAGGAAATGGTGTTTAGAAATGAGATGAGTGGAGGGTGCCCTACCTTATTATATGCGGATGATTTGGTTTTTGTGTGGCGCAAATCTGAAGAGTTTGAGAGATTGGTAGAGAGATTTGGCAGGGTTGTTGTAAAAGGAAGGGTTTGAAAGTAAACGTAGATAAGATTAGGTTATGGTTGTGAGCGAGGACAGTCCTCAGGGTGAAGTTTTATGTTAGATGGTGAACAGCTTGAACAAGTGTCTGAGTTTAAATATTAGGGTATATGTTGGATGAGAGGAACGGATGATGCAGAGTTAGTAGGAAAGTTGTGAAAGGCAGGAAGGTGGCTGGTGCAATTAAATCGTTGGTGAATGTAAAGGGACAAGTCTTTAGTGCGCTAGGGTCTTACCATGACGGTATGTTTTTACCTGTGTTATTGTATAGTAGTGAGGGACTATGGTCTGGAATAAGAAGTATAGATCTAAAGTTCAAGTGTTCGCAGATGGACAATTTTAGGGGCATGAAAATTGCTGAGAGTAAGGAATGAATAAAATTAAAAGAGGAGATCATAATTAGAGAGTTGTGTGCGTGTTGAAGAAAGGGGTAAAACGAGCCGAGAATAAATGAAAGTATGTTTGAGATGGTTTGGTCATGTGGAAAGGCTTGAATGATGGTCGGTTTTTAAGCAGATGTAATAGTGGCGAGTGTGTTGAAAACCCGACCGGCAGGGAGTCTGAAGAAAAAGTGGATTGAGTCAGTAAAAACGAATGTCGTGAAGAGAGAAATGTGAGGTTGGGCAGAGGCGGAGAATTAAAGGTGCATAATAAGAGAGAATGGCTTGGTTTTGTGAGGGGGTATGGTTTGTGGCCCACCTGGGTAAGGGGATAAACTGACGATTTACCATAGTGAGTGTCCGTCGCAGTCCCGTGAAAACTATAGGGTGGATTTTCTGACTGCGACGGTCCTTTACTAATTAATGGAACAGAGGGGGGGGGGGCGGGTAAGGCTGGGCTTTCTTTTCGACTTGTCATATTCTTCTACTGCTTTTCTATTCTTGATGCTTGTTTACGCAACCTTACCACCAGTCTTAAGGAGAAAAAGGTAGATGGAAGAATATATAATAATTATATATATAATATATATATACATATATATATATATATATATATATATATATATATATATGTTATATAAATTTAATATTTTTTGTTTATAATAATATATATATAAATAATCAGATCATGTGAAATGTAATAATTATATGCCCTAGAGCACTAATAGAACTTTATTAAGTACTAAACTCCACTTTATATATTGTATACCTTTTTTAACATATTGTATTTACTGTATTTTAATGCTAAATACCCTAAAAGAACTTGCATATATATTGACAAATAGTAATTTTTAAAAAAAAAACAAAAATAAACAAAAAATTTTGGCCTTTGGTCTTTTTTTTAAAAAACGTGTTTTTTTTTTTTAAAAAAAACGAACGGTTTTTTTTTAATCCCAACCCTAGACCGCTCCCTTTTATGATATGAAGAAATTTTTCAAATAAAGGACCTAAATTTCAAGCAACTTCGTCTCTACATATGTCAAGCAATGTTTCTCTCGTAACTACAGCTTTGAAAACTATTTTCGTGCGCATTGGTCAAATCATGGATACATTAGAAACGCCTATACTGGACCTTTCCTTGGATTCTACGGTTCGATTGATGTGGCCTATTTAACTTGAATAATTCAATTTTTTATCATTAAATTTATGTATTTGAACAATTTGTATTTTATGCATTAAATGTTTGTATGTTTGCTTATATCTAACGGATATAACAAAATATGCTTGTGTTTAAATGCACCTTTCATTTTCTGTATATATAACATTATTGTATTTTTATATTGCTTTTATATCTTGTATAATTATTATAACATACTTTATCACTCCGTGTCTAGTGCGGGAAGTAATATAGCAAGCCTAAGTATAAACATTTGTAAAACTTTTAAAAATTTGTATTTGCGTTTATACTTTTGTCATTATTTATGTTAGAGAAATTTGTAACCTAAGTTCAAACTGAAAAGTATAAAAGGCTTGCTCAGCTTACTTATTTAGTCAGTCTCTCCCACTCACTCGTCATAAACAGTTGGACTCACTTGCTTGCTCCAAGAAGAAAAGAATGCCGAATTATAAAGAAACTTAATAATGGGGAGACTGTTTTAATTTCTATTTATTAAATAAAGCATCAATTGTTTTACGGATTTTTATATTCACATCCAATTCATATAGTGGGCCTACTCTCAAGTTTACAAGAACTAAAAGAAAAGAAATTAGAAACAAATAATAACACATTAAAGAACCTATTAGGCCCCCTATATATATATATATATATATATATATATATATATATATATATATATATCATATATATATATATATATATATATATATTGATTAAAAAAAAAGGATGGTATAACAGGTGGTTTTCGGGTGGCTGTTGGGAGGAAATGAGAATGGTAGGAATGGTGATTGATTTTCTTTTCTGTGAGGGAAGAGGTATGTGTGTAAGTATAACTTTCTTTAACACAAGAGTATCCTAAGTATACTAGAGTTGGTGAGGTAGAGATGGGTATCGAAGTGAAAAAGTATGATTTGATTTTGTTGTTGGTGAAGAAGGAGATGTTGAAGTATGTCTTGGATGTTAAATCAGTGAGGGTGTTTAGGAATGGGATTATCGGATCATATGTTGTTCTATGTAAAAATTAAGTTAGTGGCGGACTTGGAATGGGGAGAGGAAGGTGATAATGAAGGAAGTGGGTAAAATTAAGGAGTGAGAAGTTTAGTGAACAAGATAATAAGGAAAAGATAAGTATGTAAAAACGCTCGCAAGTAAATCAGTTGAATGTGAACAAGTTTTTGAAAACTGAACAAATCTGGAAGCAAAATGAAGGAAAGCAATTGTTAGCACTGCAAAAGAAGTATGTGGGTGTGCGTAAAGTAGGAAAGTAAGAATGATTAACAGTGAGGGTGGAATGAAGAGTGATGCAAGCGGTTAAAAGTAAAAAGAAGCGTGGTTGAATGTACTAAAAGCAAAATGATGAAGTTTCAAAAGAAAAGATGCTTGGGATTATATAAGGAGGGAAAAAAGGAAATGCTAAAAGATGCATACGGAAGAAGAAAAGAGAGAGGTAAATGAACAGTTTGGAGGAGGATGAATGGGACATACAAGGGGGGAATAGGAAGCTTTTTCTGGAAGGAAAGCACGAAAGGTTAAGAATTAGAATAAGGGAAACCTGCTCAGAATAATGAATAGGGATTGGTGTTTTTGCCAAACTGATGAAAATGGATGGGAGTGGAAAGTGTGGAAAGAACCCACTTGAAATAAGCTGGTATTAAATTGGGCAAGTAATGAAAAGAGGTATAATGACTGTGTGTGGTTTGAGGTGCAAGAAGGAATAGGTATTTTGGGTTGAGCGTTATAGCAAGGAGGTAATGGTTAGAGTGAGAAAGTTTGAAGAATGGTAAATCTGCAGGTATAGATGAAATTTACTGGTTGAAATGAATCAAGACGGAGGCAAGATGGTGATGATTGGATCTGAAGTTGTGTAATAAAGCGTTTATGGAGGGTTAGTTCCGAGGGATTGGAGATAAAGGGAACTGTAGAAATTAGAGGGTATTTAGTTTATTGACTTTGTAGGGGAGATATTATGCTTGTTATTTTGGTCAAAAGAGTGCGCCGAGTGCCTGAAGGACTGATTGGTGAAGACCAAGGTGCGTTTAGGAGTAGTAGAAGATGTGTGGAATTCAAATCTTTACATTAAAGCCAAATGATAAGCAGAAAAATGAGGAGAGGAAGAATAAATTGTATTTAGGTTTTATGGATTTGCAACAGGGTTATGATAGGGTTAATAGGGAAGCTCTATGGGCAGGTGTTAGTGATATAGTGTTGCGTGGGGATAGGGGGGCTTTGAATGAATCAAAAAGTAGTATTGACGATAGTGAGGCGTGTTAAGATAATAATTGGTGTCAAAAGTGATTGGTTTAGTATTAATAGCGGAGTGAGGCTGGTATGTGTTATTTTTCCTTGGTTATTCAATTTGTATTATGGATGGGGGTAATGAAAGAATTGAAGGTGGGGCGTGACAGGAAATGGTGTTAGAAAGATGAGATGAGTGGAGGGTGCCCTACTATTATATGCGGATGATTTGTTTTTGTGGCGAATCTGAAGAGTTTGAGAGGTTTGGTAGAGAAAGATTTGGCAGGTGTGTAAAAGGAGGGGGTTTGAAAGTAACGTAGATAAGAGTAAGGGGTTATTGGTTGTGAGTGAGGACAGTCCTCAGTGTTGAATTATGTTTAGATGGTGAGCAACTGGAACAAGGGTTTGAGTTTAAATATTTAGGGTATTAGTTAATGAAAATGGAACGAATGATGCAGAGTTTAGTAGGGAAAGTTGTGAATGCCAGGAAGGTGGCTGGTGCACTTAAATTCTTGGTGAATGTAAAAGGACTAGGCGTTTTTAGTGCGCTAGGGTCTTACATGACGGTATGTTGTACCTGTGTTATTGCATAGTAGTGAGACTAATGGTCTGGAATAAGTATAGATCTAAAGTTCCAATGTGTTCAGTGGACAATCTTAGGGGCATGCTAGGTGTTAGAAAGAATTAAATAAATGAGGAATGAACCTATTAGAGATTGTGTTGGTGGGGAAGAAAGGGGTAAAACAAGCAGAGTAAATGCAAAGTTGTTGGATGGTTTGGTCATGTGGAAAGGATGATGATAGTCGGTTTTTTAAGCGGATGTATAGTGGACAGTGTGTTGGGAACCGACCGGCTTGGGAGATCGAAGAAAAGTTGGATTGAGTCAGTAAAGGAATGTCTGAAAGACAGAAATGTGAGTTTGGCAGAGGCCAGAAAAAAGGTCATAATAGGAGTGAATGGCGCGGTTTTGTGAGGGGGCTATGGTTGTGGCCACCTGGGTCAAGGGATGAACCTTACACTGACGATTTTACCATAGTGAGGTGTTCCGTCGCAGTCCCGTTGAAGCCATAGGGGTGGATTTCTGACTGCAAACGAGTCCGTTTACTAATTAATGGTACAGAGGGAGGGTAAGGCTGGGCTTTCTTTTCGACTTTTCTCATATTCTTCTACTGCTTTTCTTTTCTGATGCTTAGTTACGCACCTTACCACCAGTCTTGGGGAGAAAAAGGTAGATTGAAAAAATATATTATATATATTTATATATATATATTATATATATTATATATATATATATATATATATATTATATATTAATATATATATATATAATATATAATATTATATAATATATATATATAATAATAATAATAGATTAATAATAATAATAATAATATATAATATTAGATCATGTGGAAATGTAATAATTTATATGCCCTAGAGGCACTACTTAAAACTTTCCATAAGTACTAGTAACTCTCCTTTGTTATTATTCGGCATATACATACATATTATAACATATTTTGATATATTTACTGTATTTTAATGCTAAATACCCTAAAAAGACTTGATATATTATGAAAAATACTAATATAAAAAAAACAAAAATTGTTTTTTTTCGTCTCTAGTATTTTTTTTTTTTAAAACGTTTGTACTTTCTTTATAATACAACAAAAACGAACAATCGTTTCTTTTTAATCCCAACCCTGATAACTTCAAGGGATAACAACCATAAACCCTACATGTTAAGAATACCATAGCGCCATACTCAAGACTTAGTCCCTTTACAGCTATCAAACACCTATGACGAATTTTAATAATGCACACGTACAAATCCATATCCTGCCAATTTCACTCAAACTTAATCAATAATCTACTACACTACATTAGCATCATTAATATCACAGTTTAATCTCTTCATCATCACTAATAACATCATACCTCAATCAATAAAATATTTAATAACTCTATAGAACGCGCACTATATGTTATCCAGTCTAGACTCAATACCATTCATATACAATAACTCCTATCACATCAAGGACTGTCCTTGCTTCAACAACTCCAATATCCTTACTGACATGTATACTCTGAATTTACTTCATAACCGCCTCTCAAAAAATTATACTATAACTTCTGCTCAAATCTCTTTATCTTACTCTCAATTTCCTTCTTCTCCAAAACTCTCTTCTCAGTTTTTATTCCACATTACTATATATCACATAAATCATTCTGGCTATTATTATTATTATATTATATAATTAAGTTATTAGATGTCACCCTCCACTCTCTTCCTTTCTCCATCATTCTATCACCCATTCATGCCTATCATCCTACCTCATATATCTATTTCATGTAACCCGCCATCTCTAATATTACAATAAAGTTGAATAACCAAGGATGCACAGTAAGACACATAAGCCACTAATGATAGCTTTGCTAATTAGATCCCTAAAAACCTCATAATCACCAATATGACACTCATATAATATTCATCTCGACAACACTGCCTATCACATATATTCTGTCTCATAAATACTTGTTTGATGGCCATTTAGCAGAATATCCTACTCTCTCATCTCTCTACTCTCTATCTTCTACTCTCTCCTTAACTACCCTGTCCATACATACAGTCTCCTCCTCTCATTACACTCTATACTCTGCATCGCCTCTTCGTCGTGCTCAAATCCTACTTATCAATCCTATCAATACAATTCTACTCTCTCTTCTTTCTTCTCTTCCTCCTTTCTCTTTTACTCTCTATCTTCTTTCTCTTTACTCTTTTCTCTTTCTTCTCTCTCTCTTCTCTCTCTCTCTCTCTCTCTCTCTCTCTCTCGCTCTCTTCTATACTTACTCTTCTTCTCTATTCTCTCTCTTTATATATATATATATATATATATATATATAATATATATATATATATATATATATATATATATATATATATATTATATAATTTATAAATATTATTATATATTATATTAATATATATATATATATATATATGATATATATATAATTATATATATATATATATATATTATATATATATTTCTCCCTAGATTATCTGTACTGATTATATAATATGATAATTGTTCTTATTGCTTATAATATTAATTATATAAGTATTGAGTTAGAAATCATACGGAACATGGTTAAGTGCAAACCAAGAGGACATAATGGAAAGTTCATATACATCTAGGGAGACTCTCGCACCTAAGCGTGTTGTTGCTCTGTGAACATACTACGTACTCTGGCTACTCATACATCTCGCATCTATACTCTCTCGGTCTTACTTGTCTCGCATCTCGTCTCTCTTCATACTCATCTCATCATCTACTCTCTACTATCTCTCTCTCACTACTCATCTCATTATACTCTCTCTCTCCTTCTATAATACTCTCATCTCTCTACCTCATCTCTATTCTACTCTTCTCTCTCTCTCTCCTATACTACTCTCTCTCTCTCTCTTCTCTATCTCTCTCTCTCTCTCTCTCTCTACTCTTCTACTCTCTCTCTCTCTCTCTCATGCTCACCTACTCTACGCTCTCTCTCTCTCTACTCTTTCTCACTCTCTCTCTCTCTATACATCTCTCTCTCTCTTCATCTCAGTACTCTCTCTCTCATCTCTATCTCTCTCTTACTCTCTCTATCCCTCTCATCTCTCTCATACTATCATACTCATCTCTCTCTCATCATCATTCTCTCTACTCACTAATCCTATATAATAATCCATTTTAATATAATATACATATCTATTTTCTCCATATTTTTACTCATCATAATCATCAATTTCGTACAATGTACATATTTTGATAACGATTTCTATTGTGAAATCGTTATTACCGTATAACTCATTTAATTCCCATTTATATATATATTATTAATTATATTATCTATTCGTCTAGGTGGTATGAAGTTACTCCTTATTAAAGGAGCGTACCTGTTCCTCTGCTTGAGGAGCTTTTATTAGTTTGCTCTGCGCACTTAAAAACACATCAGCACGAATTTAGACCGTAGGTATTAGGAATTATTGCCTTCAGTCGGAGGTATAAAGTTGGCGGAGCAGAGAAAGTTTCCGCACCGCTCCGCACCAGGAGGTTGCGCACCAGTACCACACCGCACTACTAGTCACATGTAGACCATAGGTATTAGGAAATATCTTACGTCAGAGGTAGGTTTGGCGGAGTAAAGAAATTTTTCGCACCGCTCCTCACCAGGAGGTTGGGCACCAATACAACACCGCACTACCTACCAGTCACCTGTAGACCATAGGTGTTAGGAAATATTATCTTCCGTCGGAGGCAGGTTTGGTGGAGCAGGGAAAGTTTTTGCACCGCTCCGCTCCGCACCAGGAGTTTACGCACCAATACGACACCTAACTACCAGTGTCACTGAAATTGTTTGCCATACCCTACCGTACCGCAATGGTGGGTAAGCCAACCCTATTTGGATTAATGCTAATTCATGAGTGAATAATTCTTATCATTCATTCCTACATGGGTCAAGATATGACACACTACTCATGTTTAACAACGTATTAAAAAAAGATATACATTTCCTATGTACTCTGTAAGAAATAAGGAAGTGTTAATGTCCTTGTGGATATAGAACAATCTGTAGATATAGAAGACCATTCTTCTTCTTTAGGTAATGATATTAAACCATGTTTTCAAAAGGTATCGAACCCCATTCATATTTTTCTATTTGGTGATGGAAAATGAAAGCTCAATTTCTCTTCTAGAATTGTTAAATTTGCAGCCATGATGAGAAGTATTTCTTTTACATGAAATTTACTTACTAAAAGAAAGAAACACATTTGGTTTTTCTTTTCCAAATTACTATTTTTTTCTGAAATGCATTTACTTATCTGTACATGTTAGAATATTTTTATCTTTACAGTTATTTCGTACAATTCTGTTCGGGCTATTAAGGTGCTGAAATATATCTCTCAGATATTCCAGGTTACAAATTAAAATTTAACATTAAAGATATTCTCAAAAGTGGTTTTGATATGCTTGCTTCTTCACAAAATATAAAAGTAACTCGTTTCATAGACCACGCAGCAGAACATTTTTCAGCTTGAAACAATCTCACTTCGATATGTTAAAGGAAGCTTGTGTGTGTTTGTGTGTGTGTAGGTGTGTGTGTTCTTAAGCTCTGTCAACACATAAAAACTCTTCAATTCGTAATCAAAACTATTAGTTTATGAACACTTAGCACTGTAACAGGAATATGTTGGGTGCAATTTGCTTGTCGAAATGTTTAGTGCTCAAATATGACACAGCTTCGATATATATATATATATATATATATATATATATATATATATATATATATATATATATATATATATATATATATATATATATATATATATATATATATATATATATAT
This sequence comes from Trachelipus rathkii, assembly GCA_015478945.1. Classification (NCBI taxonomy): domain Eukaryota; kingdom Metazoa; phylum Arthropoda; class Malacostraca; order Isopoda; family Trachelipodidae; genus Trachelipus; species Trachelipus rathkii. The sequence goes on along the minus strand of JABUQX010130863.1, from coordinate 8,057 downwards.
ATATATATATATATATATATATATATATATATATTGAGTGAGTGCGAGTGTATTATGTTTTTAAATATATACGGTATATATATATATATATATATATATATATATATATATATATATATATATATATATATATATATATATATATATATATATATATATATATATATATATATATATATATATATATATATATGTAAATAATGTATCATACCAAACATAGACTTAGGGAAAAAATTGGATCCCAACTCCTACTATGGCCTTTGAAAACTAATTTCTCCGTGTCTAATTTACTAAAATTGACATATACTGGCTTCAACTTCTTAAAACTGACTGTATCCGACCTTAGCTTCGCAAACCTGACTGTTATTAACCCCAGTTTTCAAATTTGACTGTCTCCGACTCAAGTTCTAAAAGTTAATCCCCCGGTTCAAATTTCTTAAAATTAACCTTCTTCGTCTCAAATTTCTTATAACCGATTGTCCAACTTTTAGAATTTCACAGTCTTTTAGTCTTTTGATACAACTTCTTAAAATTGAATGTCTTAGGTCGGAATTTCTCAAATTTTAGACTGTCTCTGGCTTCAGTTTCCTAATATTGACAATCCTCAGCTCCAGCTTGAAATTGAAGACTGCCTCTGGCTCCAACTCCTTAAAATATATTGACTCTTGCTCCAGTTTGGCAGAACAGAGCTCAAAATATTAGAGAGCTTTATATGAAGAAATTTCGAGAGCAGGTTCTAAGAAAGTTTTACTTTCTTTTATTGACTTATTATCATTTTAGCCGGCTCCTCTTGGGAGTTACTGTGTCAGCCTGGACTCATTTATATATATATATATATATATATATATATATATATATATATATAAAAACGAAGAGTTACATATATATATATATATATATATATATATATATATATATATATATATATATATATATATATATATATATATATATATATATATATATATATATATATATATATATATATATATATATATATATATATATATATATATATATATATATATATATATATATATATATATATATAGACCAAATGCACAGGCAGCTTAACAAAAAGACAATACTTTCAGCCTGAAAAATCCAACGCCCCAATAGTAATCGTCACACCTTTTTTGTCCACACTGTGCCGCATGACGCGCTGACAGTCACACTCCGTTTTCTTTTGAATGTGTGCTATTTATTCTACACACACATATACGCAAAACGTTACTTACTTCTATGGCACACGGAAAAAGGCATTTTTTCAGGGGGGAAATTTTTTTTATTTATTTTGTTGTATACATAATAATAATTTTTTTTTTTATTATTAAAGAAATAAAATAATTGTTTTTCTATCTATTACATGGTGTTCTTTGAAAATAATGTATAGTCAAAATTTGTTGAGCGCTCCTAGCTCAGTGGTAGAGCACTCGCTTAGCAAGCGAGAGGGCCCAGGTTCGAGACTGGGTCGGAGCGAGAGAATGTGAGCTATTCTCTATTAACTCTAGCTTCGTCCCACTCAGACGTTAATGAGTACATTTGTGGTGTGCTTTGCTACAAATGGGAATTAATCGCGGCGTCCGCGATAGGCCTGGCCAGCCAGCAGATTTAGCCGTTAGGCACTTGTTTTCCAAGGACCTTTCTCGAAGGGTCCCACTGACAGGACGAAAGTCCTTACTGGGGGTAGATGATTATAGTCAAAATTTGAAAAATACAATTGGCTTGGCACGCTGGGGTGTGATATGGTACATACAAAATTAGTGCCACTCCGAAGTGACATTTGATTTTCATTGAGACACTCAACGTGTTTTAATAGCAAACTTTCTGCATAAGCATAAAACGTTGCCAGTTTATTGGATACTTTTAAATATTTTACCTTACATTAGCTCGAAATTTAAGCCGAATAATTTTATAAATAAATTTATATGTTCAATATGGCGACAAACTCCTGATGGATTGAGATGTCAGTGTCACTGACACAGTCAAAATCAGTTCTGAGAGCCAAAGAAGAATTTTCTTTTTTATTATTTATTTACTAATTTAGTATTTCAAATTTGGTCAGGTCGGTAAAGTAAGCTCTCTCTCTCTCTCTCTCTCTCTCTCTCTCTCTCTCTCTCTCTCTCTCTCTCTCTCTCTCTCTCTCTCCATTTATTTTAACGCTTTTTTGTTAAATTGATTAAAGTCTACACTCTTTTAAAAATTGGTATTCATTTTTTGGAGTATACCTTACTAATAATAATAATAATAATAATAATAATAATAATAATAATAATAATAATAATAATAATAATAATAATAATAATAATTATTCATTCCAGAATCGAATTCTACAGTTGGAACGATTTTTCAGTACTATCCCTGGAACTCGAGGAAAACTTGGAACAGTTCTGGAATCCGTTCTGGAAGATGCGACAGAATTAGAACCAGATGACTATTATAATTCAATCGCTTATGTATTTTACTTATTACTAAAAGTGTTTTTACTCGATTCGGTGTTTATTGATAGAGATTATCTAAACAATTGTGGTTTGTGTTTGATTCCATGCGCTTACGAAAGCTTAATATGTTCCGTGCTGAAAAATCAGACATTTAAAGTGAAAAAATTATACATATATGGAGCTACGTATCCAAGTATTTTAGAGACGATTATATTACAAGCTAAAGATCTTAAACAGTTAGCAATATCTCAAATTAACTTAACAGATAACTTAATGAACTGTATTAGATTTTGTTCCGAACTTGAAGAATTATATCTTTTACATAGTTATATATGGATGGCTATGTCGTCATCTGCTTTATGCAGAGGGTTTTTTGACAACTTTCCAGAAGAAATTGTATCCGAAAAGTATGAAAACGAAGAAGAGATGATTTTATCTTTCCCCAAATTAAAAAATATTGAAATGGGCTCCTGTACCAATAAGTTTACTGCCTCTTTTTATAAATGGTTTCTTTATTTTTATGACATTAAAGAAACAATACCGAACTGGAAATCTTTGGTGCTTGAGGAGGACCGCAAGACCATAACTGAAAAGATTATCCTACCGGTACTAAGTAAAGGTAAAGTATTGCTTTTGAAAACACTTTACGTAAACGGTGAGTTTCTCAACTCTCTGTCACAGGAGAATATGATTTTTTTCTCGAATTTTATGCCAAATATTGACCATATTTTCATAAATTGCCAAGTTGACAACAGCTTAAAAAGAAAAGACAAGCTCTTAGGAAAAAAACTAAGAATATTTTCCTCCAAGCTTGATACCATTTCTAGATTCACAATTAATATCTCGTCTGAGAATGAAAGTACGAAACATAAAGTTTTACCCTTCCTCAGTGAGTTTGGATCCAATTTGACTTGTTTAACTTTGACATCGGAATACCAAGAACAAAATATAAATATTTTCAGCCTTCAAGAAATTCTGAATTGTTGTCCAAACATTGAGAGCTTAAAATTACTATTTTTAAATTGTTGTTCAATAACTTGGGAAGATGAACCTAGGTTTATTAATCTGAAAATGCCAGAAACAAAACTGAAGGAATTTTGGCTCCACGAAGTTTGTCCTTGGGATGTAAAACCAAATCAACCAAGAGAGATTTATACCAAAAATTGGGAAAAACTTTTGAACTGCGTTCTTCACTCTTCGCCTCACTTACAGTTGCTTAGTATCACCATCTGTCAAACGTTATTCCAATTCCTCTGTAAACTACAGTCAAACGTTTCGTGCTTCCATCTACATATTAAAGATGGATGCGAGTGGAGTATCTCCAAATCCATTTTAATTAACATGGTAAAGAGATTTCCTAATTTAAAGCATCTCTACATTGAGGAGTTGGATGGAGAAACGTTCTGGAAGGTCAAGAATTATTTCAAGGAAACAAAACTAAAAATATATTGGGGGAATTTGGGAGGTTGGCCAAGAACATAAGTATATCATCTAAGTTTTTTTTTAAAAAAAATGTATTTTTTTTTCAGCCGCCGTTTTTACTGTTCAAAAAATCGTATTTTTTTTTTTTTTTTGCATATTTCGTTTTTATTTTTTTATTATTTTTTTTCTTGGCAGTTTGTAAATAAAAAAAAGTCCTCAATGAGTGTTTTTCTTTAATAGTTTAAAAAAAAGTTATTTAAGTGAATAAATATTTATTACATCCTAAAACTTATTGCTGTAACTATTTGATGTTGATTTTGATGCTGATATTTGATTTGATGATTTGATGTTGATCGGACAAATAGAAAAAAAAATCTCAATATTTCACTTTTTCAAACGTTTGAATTTTTGGAAAAGTGAAAAATTTATATATTTTTTCCTACTCATCTGATCAATATCAAATTTCATCAAAGTTATCCTGTAATTTAAAATATACACTTTAATTAGGATAAGCATAAATAGCAACATTTCTTAAAAAATACCCGCTTCTTATTTAATTATTATTATTTTTATTTTATTAATTTATTTTACTTCAATTTATATATATATATATATATATATATATATATATATATATATATATATATATATATATATATATATATAGTGTGTATAAAGAGATATATATATATATATATATATCTATATATATATATATATATATATATATATATATATATATATATATATATATATATATATATATATATTAATATATTAAACACTCAAATATACAACCTCATAACCACCAACACTACCAATAAGTTTTCAGAATACTTACAACGATAACATCTCACGCTTAGACAATAAGAAAACCTGGCAAGTCATTAAAAAATTAAACAACTCTCAAAACAACCCCCACAATCCCACGAATCTGCAGCTCGAAACATTGAATGCCTCTCCCTTCCCCAAAACAACAATCAGACAGTCTTGCTAAACATTATGCCAATATCTCTCGGAAACCAACCCACCCTGATAACAGGGAAAATAAAAAACAACTCAGAAAACCCAATTAGACCACACCCTCCTACCCCCATTCACAACCAACATGACAATAGAAGCCATTAAAACCCTCAAAAATTCAGCGACAGGTCCAGACTCAATATCCAATCTAAACTTAAAACACCTTGGAGAAAAAACAGTTCTCCTAATCACAGAAATCTTTAACAAATCATGGCAGCTCAACTCTACATACCCCCAATCTGGAAGCAAGCATTCATAATTCCAAAACTCAAACCAAAAAAGACCAACTCCCCCTCCTCCTACTGCCCAATCTCTGCTTTGTTCCATTAGTAAACTGCTAGAGATAGAGAAATTAATACTAAATAAAATTTCCCACCCCATTACTCTACCAGATTTCCAACATGGTTTCAAAAGTAACCACTCTACAACTACAGCCCTCACCTCCCCTCACACAACACATCATTAATGGCTTCAATCAATCCCCTTCCCATAGATCTATACTCACCGCAATAGACATAAATAAAGCATTCGATACCGTCCCCACACATCCTTATTCAAAAATCCTCCTCTCCCTTAGAAAATAATGACAAAATGGCTCTAAAATTTCCTCTCATCAACCGTTTGCCAAGGTCTTATACAAAACAACTCCTCCCATTCGAGCAAATACAAAT
>JABUQX010130862.1:7500-10435 GCA_015478945.1 Trachelipus rathkii | reverse complement strand
ATAGTAAATGAATACATTACCAGTAAGATGGAATTTAACATGGCAAGGAAGAGAATATACTGCTACCACTAGATTGTCACACACTGAAAGTTTCTCAATAAGAGGAAGACTTTAAACTTACAATTGATTGATTAGAAGATAACACTAATTGATTTTAATTTTTTTTTGAAATTTTTGAACATTTTACCAAAGATTTTATATTTTAATTTTGATTAATATTTAATTAATATTTAATCTATTATTTAACTAATATTTTTAATCAATCTAGTTAATAAGTGTTTACTTAATATTAATTTTACTTTATAATGGTTATATATATTTAATATTTCCCAAATATAATTTTTGTTTGACCAAAGTTAATAAAATATTAGTTTCAAATCCCAAAGATTTTTTTTTTGAAATTTTTTTAAGATTTTCTATTTAAAATTTTTTTTTTTTTATGTTTCTATATGACTCTTTTAACAGTAAATACATAGTACTTATTCTATATCATTTACTTTTACATAGTAATTGACATTACATTTGATCAAACACTTACAAATTTTATGAACTTTTAACATTTTCAAACATTATAATTTTTTTTTTTTGAACTTTACAAATTAATTGTATCATTTCCAAAACATTACATTCTATAACCTACCCACAATTAACATACTTTTAGATTTTTTATGAATTGCCATACTGCCGAATATATTTATCTTTCCAGTTACTGGCAATTGAAATTATTGGGATAATACTGAGAGATACAACTGAAAATGAGACGCAAAGGAAGACCTTGTAAACGATTATCAAACGAAGAATTCATGATGATTTTGCATCAAATGCATCAGATGTTTCAGTACTCAGTATCGATCAACATACTGAGCGATCAACCAATTAATGGAATTGTACAATACATACCAGCATAGAAGGTTTAATAATTTGTATTAACTGAAATAATATTTAATTTATTACTAGTTCAAACTTAAAAATTTTTTATTGATTTTAAAAAATTTTTTTTGGAATTTAACTTACTTACTTTACAAATTTTAAATTTTAAGATTTTTTAAAGGGGGGGCAGCTGAAAAGTCCGATTGCTTAATTGTACAAAAACCCAACAGGATATGGAAATCATATAAAACAATTAAAATAATAATTAGTTAATGATATTTGTAATTATTTGGAAAAACACAGATTATGTAATACCAATTTTTTCAATAATATTCTCACGATATTAATAATTTTCACACGGTTTTTCCCCAAGGGTTTTTCCCACTTGCGCAATAGTAATTTTCATATTAAAATTTCTTTTGCATAAAAGTTGATATTTTGTAACAATTTACAGGATACCCATCCTGTTGCTAAATCAAAAATAAGTTTTCGATAAACATCTAATGGGTATAAAAGGAAAGGATCAGGAGCTAGAGCTCATTATACCGACAACATCAACTACTATACAAAAGAAAAAACGAGTTTAATTCTATCAGTGAAATGAAAGCGAATTAAAAATAAATTTTCGAATTAAAATTAACTTAGAAAATTTTCGAAATAAAAATAACTTAGAAAATTTTCGAAATAAAAATAACTTAGAAAAATTTTGAAATAAAAATAACTTAGAAAATTTTCGAATTAAAAATAACTTAGAAAATTTTCGGATTAAAATTAACTTAGAAAATTTTTTGAAATAAAATTAACTTAGAAAAATTTTGAAATAAAAATAACTTAGAAAATTTTCGAAATAAAAATAACTTAGAAAATTTTCAGAATAAAAATAACTTAGAAAATTTTTGAAATAAAATTAACTTAGAAAATTTTCTGAATAATTTGCACTTAGTAAAATTTTACAAGATTTTATTTTAACTTAGAAATTTTCGTAAAGCGAATCAACGCGATTTCAGAATTAATTTTAAAGACCAATTTTAAAAATCATTTTTTATTTATTTAAAAACAAATTTTAAATATTACTTTAAAATAAATTCCGTCCCCAACAATATCAACTTTACATATTTTTGGTAATGTAAGTAGACAAAGCAGTTTTATTTTTAAATTATTATTATTTGAAAACTTTCAATTTAAAAGTTTATTTTTGAAATATTTTGAATTTTTTCAAATTTTTGAAATTTATTTAGCTTCAAAACTTTTTGAGATAAAAATATTAAATATTTATTTTTATTATTATAAACTTTTATTGTTGTAAATTTTGAAGCCATTTTAGTTGCAAAACAAATTAACTAAAAATAATAATGAAAATAATAATAATAATAAAAATAATAATAATAATAATATTAAAAATAATAATAATAATAATAATATTAAAAATAATATTAATAATAATAATACACACACACACACACACAATATTATTAATAACACAATAATAATAATAATAATATATTAATAAAGGAAATTGTTGTCTACAAAATTGCCGTCTAGACATTAGTAATACGTCATTTTAGCATCACAGGATATTCATACCTACGTCATTTATTAGGTCATTGAGCGTGAGAAAATATATTTAATCACATAAACTTACATGACTATGTGTGAACCAGGCGACTGGGCGTAAAAAGATATATTTTACGTGTGTGCCAGGAACACACAAATTATGTACATTTATGTGTAACGCGAGACTAAAATTATAAATATTTTTTTTTGCATACCACATAAATATATATATATATATATATATATATATATATATATATATATATATATATATATATATATATATATATATATATATATATATATATATATATAAAATATATATATATATATATATATATATATATATATATATATATCCTTTATATATATATTATATATATAAGGTTATTATATTATATTATTATATATATATAGAAAGAAAGAAGATATATATATATATATATATATATATATATATATATATTTGGGTGAGCAAATATATATATATATATATATATATATATATATA
>JABUQX010130861.1:0-27110 GCA_015478945.1 Trachelipus rathkii | reverse complement strand
CCGTAGGCTACACCATTATCACTCCACAGCCACTACATGTCAAGGGGACCCTCCTCCCATCTGAAAATGTCGTCGATCATACCCCGCATTGTATGTACATCGCAATTATGAATATTTTCATTTGCAGGTTGTGATCTAACAATGGCCTACAACATTAGAAAGAAGATGCCGTAATGACACAAATATCTTCTGCTACATCTGTGGGGAGCTTCACTTTGCAGGTATTAAAGGCGCAACCATGAATACCTTAGTCAAGACGGGTGGGTTGTATCTTGCCATTTAAAGTTAGGACCTGGGAAGACCAAGATATATAATGGGCTCCTCACAAAGTTGTGCAAAACGTGATGTGAAATTTTTGCGATCATGCGTCTAAATTTAAAGATGCCTAAGCTGCAGAGATTTGGTGTTGTCAATGCGTTTGGGAGAAGAACCAACAATAACCATTTGGTTATGACTGCTACTTCCGACTTGTCAATGTAAAAGGTTTCAATATGACAAACAAACACCACTTACAATACCAAAATATCCCATCTTCCAAACGACCACTTGAACACTGTGAGGGAATACCTGTGTCTGTATTTACTGAGCTACTGGAGATTGATGTTGAAAAGCTTCACTTTGCAGGATCAAAGGCGCAACATTAATACCTTTGTCAAGAGGGTGTATCTTTCCTACTTTAAAGTAGGACTGGGAGACCAAGACAAATATTGGGCTCTTCACAAAGTGTGCAAAACGTGTGTTGAAACTTTGCGATCATGGTCTAAAGGAAAGAATGCTAAGCTGAGATTTGGTGTGTCAATGGTTTGGAGAGAACCAACAAACCATTTGGATGACTGCTACTTCCGACTTGTCAATGTAAAAGGTTTCAATATGACAAACAATCACCACTTACAATACCAAAATATCCCATCTTCCAAACGACCAGTTGAACACTGTGAGGGAATACCTGTGCCTGTATTTACTGAGCTACTAGAGATTGATGTTGAAAAAATATAAGTTTACCTTCTTCTAAAGATGATGAGGATGATGCTCTGACGAAATATACGCCATCTGTTGTAGATTCTGATAAATTGCTATGTTTAGTCAGCCTGAATGAATGATCTGGTAAGAGATTTGTATTTGCCAAAGCTTTCTGCTGAATTGTTGGCTTTCCAGGGCTGAAAGAGAAAGGAATACTCAGGACCTGGCACTAGTGTCTCCTTTTATCATAACAGAGAAGCAGCTCTGAGAAAGTCCTTCCATTAACATGGTCAACTTGTTTATTGTAATTAGATATTGAAGGGATTTTTCTCAATATTGGGACTGCTTGAATATGATTCAAAGTTGAAGGAGACTTTTAACTGACCAGTAGTAAATGAAGTTTAATTGTGTGTTTACTGCACCACAGAAAAAATATATATGATGGTTCAATCAAACAGAAAAAGCAGTCCTACTGAAAGAAGAGTATTGCCAACAAACATCAAAAAATATTCTGGATAGATTGCATACCATCTTCATGGTAGTTAATTTGTGTGAATTTGGAAAATGAATAATTTTCTGCTGGGGCAGCAAGGCGGGTACACCAAATACCTTTGTTTCCTCTGTGTGCTACTGGGACAGTAGGGCACATTAGAACACTGGGTGACAAAGACCTGATCACACAAGAATCAGTTTGACGCCTGGTGACAAGAACAGTCCAACGAATGTGCCCTGGTTGATAGGAATAAAATTGTATTTCCCACACTGCCACATTAAAAAAACTTGGGCTGATAAGCAATTCGTTCAAAGCTTTTTGATCACACCAATTAGGACTGATTCGCTATATTTTTCAATCTTTCCAAGTCTCAGTGCCGAGAAGAAAAAGGCAGGAATATTTGATGGCCCTCAAATAAGAAAACTCATCAGGGATCCACACTTTGTTACAACAATGACTGCAGCAAAGGCTAGAGCTTGGAATTCATTCTCTGATGCGGAACGGAATTTCCTTGGGAACAGGAAAGCGGACAACTACCGAGAGATTATGGAGGAGTTGCTCTTGAGTTTCCAAGCACTTGGATGTAAATGAGCATTCAAAGTTTCACAACTTACATAGTCAATTGGACAATCTTCCAGAGAACTTCGGTTACGTGAAGCAAAGAGCATGGTGAACGCTTTCATCTCAAGACATTAAAGTTATGGAAAGAACGCTACCACGGTCAGATGGGACACCATACATTGATGGCACCAGATTACTGCTTCAGGTCCTTGATGATGAGACATTCCACAAGCATTGCACATCGGAAATCGTCAAAGAAGAGGTCGTTTATGCAAATGTAACATCACTATTGTCAATTTTCATTTTTGTACATTTCACATGTCAATTCTAAAAGGGTAATAAGCATTCACTATCACAAATTTGTGCTACGGATCATTAAACGTATTTTTTATTATTATTGTACATTGTATCTTACCTTATTCTTGTCTTTGAGTCTGTTCAGCACTTCAAAAAATGATCATAAATTTGCCGTTTATTTGAAACTGCAATATGTGATATCTCAAAAACCTGATGTGATAGACAAAAACCTATGATAGATTTGGAATCAGCACCCCAATCCAGAATTACCTTAAAACCGTTGGAAAAAAACCTTATGCCAGAAAAATGTTTTTATTAAGGAACGCTGTCATTTAATATTAAAATCATTCATGCTCCTTATATTTGAACTTAATATTTTATGTAATTTTAATATATAGTGAGTATCTCCAAAACATTGATTTCAAAAAATTTTAATATGTGAGAACATGGGCAGACATACAAAATTCTATTACTTTAAATTTAGAGCTCTTAAATTAAGGCAGAAACATAATCTTTCTCCAGTTTCTGGTGTAATATTTTCTCACTTAATCGGCAGAAAATTGACGATAACGATTGAGAAAAAATATGCCGATTTTGCCGATTTGGATATCGCCGTAAACGGCATTCTATCTTTCGGCGAAATGTATGAATCGTATGGGTACATGGAGTGTCAGATGAATAAATGTCGAGGAGAAGAGGAGAGAGGTGATAGATGAACTTAGAAAGGCAAATTTGGTTTGCTCGCTGTGACTGAAACAAAGATAAAAGGAAACAGTGAAAATGAGTGGTGTGGTGTGAAATGTGTGTGCTGGTGTGGAAAGAAATGAGAGGGGGAGAAAAGGATTTGCAATTCTGATGAGTGACTTGTGATACAGAGTAATGGTAGACTTTGTGTGTGTGATGTTTTGGATGGGCTGAGTAGGAGCTTAAGATTGATTGTGCTGGGTAACCTAAATGGGTGGATAGGTGATCAAAAAAAGGGATGGTATAACAGGTGGTTTTGGGGTGTCGGGAGTAAATGAGAATGGTAGGAAGGTGATTGATTTCTGTGAGGAGAGAGGTATGTGTGTAAGTAATACTTTCTTTAAAGTTTAAAGAAAGTATCACTTACACACATACCTCTCTCCTCACAGAAATCAATCACCTTCCTACCATTCTCATTTACTCCCGACACCCCAAAACCACCTGTTATACCATCCCTTTTTTTGATCACCTTCCACCCATTTAGGTCACCCAGCACAATCAATCTTAAGCTCCTACTCACCCCATCCAACATCATTCAGATTATCCCAGAAAAATCGCACTCTCTTCAACATTACCCTCAGATGGACCATATGTCACAACCACTCATACCTTGACCTTTTCAAGCTTAAATTTAACCATTAGAATTCTAGTCACACACACAAAGTCTACCATTACTCTGTACCACAAGTCACTCATCAGAACTGCAAATCCTTTTCTCCCCCTCTCATTTCTTTCCACACCAGCACACACATTTCACACCACACCACTCATTTTCACTGTTTCCTTTCATCTTTGTTTCAGTCACAGCGAGCAAATCAAATTTACTCCTTCTAAATGCACTTATCACCTCTCTCCTCTTCTCCTCGACATTTATTCATCCGACACTCCATGTACACATACGATTCATACATTTCGCCGAAAGATAGAAGGCCGTTTACGGCGATATCCAAATCGGCAAAATCGGCATACTTTTTCTCAATCGTTATCGTCAATTTTCTGCCGATTAAGTGAGAAAATATTACACCAGAAACTGGAGAAGGATTATGTTTCTGCCTTAATTTAAGAGCTATAAATTTAAAGTAATAGAATTTTGTATGTCTGCCCATGTTCTCGCATATTAAAATTTTTTGAAATCAATGTTTTGGAGATACTCACTATATATTAAAATTACATAAAATATTAAGTTGAAATATAAGGAGCATGAATGATTTTAATTTTAAATGAATCATTACACTGATCAACAACATTTTTCTGGCATAAGGTTTTCCAACGGTTTTAAGGTAATTCTGGAGTGGGGTGCTGATTCCAAATCTGTAAAAGGGTTTTGTCTATCACAACAGTATCCATAAGTATACTAAAGTTGGTGTGGGTAGAGATGGTATCGAAGTGAAATATATGATTGATTTTGTGTTGGATGTTAAATCAGTGATGGTGTGGTTAGGAATGGGATTATCGGATCATTATGCTGTTTTATGTAAAATTAAGATAGTGGGGGCTTGAATGGAGAGGAAGGTGATAAGGAAGGAAGTGGGTAGAATTAAGAGTGAGAAGTTAAGGAACAAAGGTAATAAGGATAAGTATCTAAGAGCACTCGCAAGTAAATCGGTTGAATGTGAAGAAGTTGAAACTTAACAAATCTGGGATCAAATGAAGGAAACAGTTGTTAGCAGTGCAAAGGAAGTATGTGGATGTGCTAAAGTAGGAAGTAAGAATGTTAACAGTGAGTGGTGGAATGAATAGGTGATGAAAGCGGTCGAAAGTAAAAAAAATGAAGCGTGGTTGAATGTAGCAAAAGCCAATGATGAGGTTTCAAAAGAAAGATGTTTGGAATTATATAAGGAGGAAAAAAGGATTACTAAAAGGTGCATGCGTAGACGAAAAAAAAAAGAGGTAAATAAAGTTTGGAAGGATGAATGGGGACTTACAAGGGAATAGGAAGCTCTTCTGGAAGGAAGCACGAAAGGTTAAGAATGGGAGTAAGGGGAATCTGCATAGAATAATGAATGAATAGGGATGGTGCTTTCGTAACTGATAAAATGGATAAGAAAAGAACAAAAGATATATAGGGACAGTAAGCCACATGGACCTATCGAGACTGTCGATGTAGGATGTGAGGGGTGTGGAAAGAACACTTCGAAAATCTGCGTAACATTGGCAGTAATGAAGAGGTGATATTGAATGTGTGTGGGTTTGATGGTGCAAGAAGGAATAGGTATTTTGCGGATGAGATCATTAGTAAGAAGGATGTAATGGGAAGGGTGAGAAAGTTGAAGAATGGTAAATCTGCAGGTATAGATGAAATTACGGGTGAAATGATCAAGAAGGGAAGCGAGATGGTGACTGATTGGATTTGGAAGTTGTGTAACAAAGCGTTTATGGATGGTATAGTTCCGAGTGATTGGAGGAGAGCAGTATAGTACCCTTATATAAGGGTAAGGGGGATAAGGATAACTGTAGGAATTATTGGGGAAAGTTTATTGAGTGTTGTTAGGGAAGATATATGCTGGTTATTTTTGTCGAAAAAGTGCTCCGTTGAGTGAGCTGAAGGACTGATGGTGAAGACAAGGTGCGTTTAGAAGTGGTTAGAGGGATGTGTGGAATCAAATCTTTACATTGAAACACAAATAGATATGAGAAAATGAGGCGAGAATAAATTTGTATTTTAGGTTTTATATGGATTTGCAACAGCGATGATAGGATTAATAGGGAAAGCTCTATGGCAGGTGTAGTAATATCTGGTGTTGGTGTAGGCTTCTAATGGAATCAAAAAGTATGTACAACGAAAGTAAAGCGTGTGTAAGAATAAATGGTGTTGAAAATGATTGGTTTAATATTAATAGCGGAGTGAGGCAGGGATGTGTTATGTCTCTTTGGTTATTCAATTTGTATATGGGATGGGTTAGAAAGAATTAGAGGTGGGGGGTGGCAGGAAGATTTGGTAACTAGAATGATGGAGAATGGAAAGAGAGTGGAGGGTTCCCTACCTAACTATATGCGGATGATTTGGTTTGTGCGGTTGAATCTGAAGGTGAGTTTTTTGAGAAGATTGGAGAAGATATTTGGATAGGGTGTGTAATATTGGCAGGTGTTAGTAATATATGGTATTGGAGGTAGGCTTCTGAATGGAATCAAAAGTATGTATGAAGATTGTGAAACGTGTATAAGAATAAATGAGTCAAAAAGTGATTTGGTTTAATATTAATAGCGGAGTGAGGCAGAGGATGTTTATGTCCCCTTGGTTATTCCAATTTGTATATGGAATGTGATTATTGAAAGAAATAGAGGGGGGCAGAGGATGGTGCTTAGAATTGATCGGAGAATGAGAGAGTGGAGGGTGCCCTACCTACTATATGCGGATGATTTGGTTTTGTGTGCGTATCTAAAGAAAGTTTGAGAAGCATACTTGACAGATTCAGTTGTGTGTAAAAGGAGGAGTTTTGGAAAGCAAAACGTAGATAGAGTAAGGTTATGGTTGTGAGTGAGGACAGCCTCGGTGTGAAGTTATGTTAGATGGTGAGCAGCTGGAACAAGTGCCCGAGTTTAAATATTTAGGATATATGTAAAATGGAAAGGATGATTCAGAGTGTAGTAGAAAAGTTGTGAATGGCAGGAAGGTGGCTTGTGCAATTAAATCGTTGGTGGATGTAAAGGGACTAAGTCTTTGAGTTGCGCTAGGGTCTTACATGAGGGTATGTTGTTACATGTGTTAATGTATGTCAGCCGAGACTAATGATTCATGGAATAAGAGTATAGAATCAAAAAGTCAATCGTGTTCAGATGAAACCAATCTTAGGGGCGTTTTAGGTGTGAGAAGAATTGATAAAATGAGGAATGAACGTATTAGAGAGTTATGTGTAGGGTTGGGAAAGGAAAAAAACAAGCTCGTTTTTTTCCGAAAAAAAAAACGGTTTTTTTCATGAAAAAAACACAGCCTGAAAAAAACAAGTAAAAATTTGTTTTTTTCGTTTTTTTAAATAAGCTGTGGAATTTACATGTTTGAACAATTATATTATAAATTTTAGCAAATATGCTCTAATTTGGACATTTTTTGGTTCCAATTTCCTACAAGGTGGAAGCCCCTGAGTTTGTGTTCAAAATTTTTATGGGTTTTCCATATTTTTATTTTATATTCTGAATTTTGATATTCATAATATTTTGTTTGTGGCTTCATTATGTTTTCTTACTGTTTCAGCTTTCAGTACCATTTTTATCATAATTATTTAAATCAGAATTAGAAATGCCACATGCAAAAAGTCGTGGGTGTACTTTTTAAAGGAAATAAAAGGTTGCAAAGCCCCTCGCATGAAATATAACTTATGTTAGTGTAGACGTTGGCGAAACTAGTATTTACTGCTCATAAATCCAGAACTAGGAAATTCTGAAAATTTGCCAACTGAGAGATGATTATGCTAAGGCAGCTAAGCTTAA
Source organism: Trachelipus rathkii (assembly GCA_015478945.1). Lineage (NCBI taxonomy): Eukaryota > Metazoa > Arthropoda > Malacostraca > Isopoda > Trachelipodidae > Trachelipus > Trachelipus rathkii. Next base: position 19,627 of record JABUQX010130861.1, on the reverse strand, counting down.
AAGTCCTGTTACTGCCCCTGCTCCTTCACCACTGTCATTCTCACATAATACTCTTACGACTGAGATATCAGACTTATCAGTCATATCAAAATTAAATGTGGCTAATCACGCTGATGAGCCAGTGATAATGAGCTTGACAGTAGTCACAGCCACAGTAGTCAGTCCTCAGTAGTGCACTGAGGTCTTGGGGTCTGGGGTCTGGGGACTAGTGATTAGTGAATCAAAAGTTGATATTCCAAAGCCAAATATTTAATTTTGGTCATTCACTCATCCCTCCTTCATTTACAATCTTGGTATTATAATTTTAATTTCAATATTCTTATTATTTCATTTGCATCCCTTAAGTCACTTTGAGTTTGTCATTCAGACTCATTCTATATAAATATAATATACATTAATATTTAAAAGTAAATTATAAATATGATTATATGATAAAAATGTAAAATACATAGTTAAATTGGTAAGTAGAAGCCTACAAACAGCAGTCTGCAGGCTGCAACCAACTGTAAATAGTAACGAAAACAATTGATAAAATATAAGAGAAAGGTAGTTTTGCTATTTTATAAATCATAATGGAATATTTGTTTAATTTCAAGTATCCTTATATTTGAAAAATGAAAATACTCAAGTGAAATATCATATTAGTCTCTTTATTTTTTTAAAAATACATTTGATGAAAAAAACGAAAAAAACTGAAAAAACGAAAAAAACATGTTTTTTCTTAAAAAAACACGATTTGAAAAAAACGGTTTTTTTCCCAACCCTAGTTATGTGGTGTGAAGAAAGGGGTAAATGAGAGAATAAATGAAAGTACGTTGAGATGGTTTGGTCATGTGGAAAGGATGAATGATAGTCGGTTAGTTAAGCGGATGTATAGTGGTGAGTGTGTTGGGAATCGACCGGCTGGGAGGCCGAAGAAAAAGTGGATTGAGTCAGTAAAGGAGGAGAGAAATGTGAGTTTGGCAGAGGCGAGAATAAAGGTGCATAATAGGAGTGAATGGCGAGGTTTTGTGAGGGGGTATGGTTGGGCCCACCTGGGCCAGGGGAATGAACCCTACACTGACGATATGCTATAGTGAGGGTCCGTCGCCGCCCTGTGAAGCTTTAGGGTGGATTTTCTGACTGCGACCGAGTCTCCACTAATAGGTATAGAAGGTGGGTAGGTAAGGCTAAAGGCTTCTTTTCGGCTATATGTCATATTTTCTACTACTTTTCTGTTTCCGGTGGCATGTCACGCGCCTTACTCCCCAGTCTGGGGGGGAAAAAAAGGTAGATGATGATGATGATGTTTTTAAAGAAGCAACATATAAAGGTGAAGGAGAATTAATGTCAGATCGTTAATTATAAAAGTGAAAAAATTATATGCAAAATAACGCAGAGAAAAATTTTAAGCTAGATTAGCAACTAAGAAATATGAAGAAACGTGGAAGAAAACAGTCTTTGCACTAACTCGTTCATCAGAAGGACAATGAAAATGATTTAACCATAGCTCAGAAAAGAAATGAAAATAAAGCTACGATTATCTTCAGGCAGCATTATACAAGGAGATACAATAAACAGAAAAAGTATATCTAAGTAACCACCACCAGAATTTTAATGATGGTAACTTTGAAATTAAAGAAAAACAGTAATATGTGATTACAGGATGCTTGCTATGATGTGGGTTATTTTGCCATTGATATACCACTAGTTAAAAAGACTACGAACAAACTACTTTGGAACAAACATTTATTTATACTTGATTATTTAAAATACAAAAGTACTTCTCCTTTTAAAACCTTTTATTATGTACTCATTAGATGATATTTTATGGGGTAGGAAGTAAAAAATTTGAAAATACTAAAATAATAACATTGAAGACATTTTTGAAATAGCGAGAAAGTAGTTCAGAATCATTTAAACTATCTAGGAATTCAATTATATCAAGATTAAAATATTATAGTAATGGATCAAAATAAATACTGGGAGAAGGTTAAAATTAATGAAATAAAAACAAAAGAAATAGAAAACTTGATAAAAAAGAAGTTAAAAGAATTTACCAACAATTAATAGGAAAATTAAATTGGATGGCAAGAAATACAAGACCAGATCTATCTTATATAGTTAGTAAAATGAGTAAGTTGGAAAAAGAACTGAGCATCAAAGATTATAAAGAACTTCATAGATTAACAAAAAAAATATAGAAAAGGAATTAAATTACCATACAAATAAATAATGATAAATGAGAAAATTTAATAACACTGTTGATTCATCATTTGCCTAATAGAAAACTAATATCATATATGGAATTAGCGTGGAAATATGTGTGATAAAAAAAGGAAAAAAATTTTTTTAATGTGAAAATCAAATAAATCAAAGAAAGTTAATCATTCAGTCATAGAAGCAGAAGCAAATAGCTTACTTGAAGGTATAGAACAATCATTATATTACTAACAAAAAGATACCTATAATTCTAAGAACAGATAGTAAGACACTAGTAGATACACTAATGTCGGAAAGACAATCAAAAATTAAAAGTATGATAATTATAATAACAGCGATAAGAGAATATATAAAAAAATCAAAGAAATAAACAAATAAAAATGGGTGAACAGTAATGATCAATTCGCTGAAATGTTCACCAAAGATTACATAGAAAATGAAAAATGTAATTTCAAGAAGAGTAGGAAGATGAAAAAGAAAAATAAAACATCATATAAGAGCTTCTTCAAATGTATGATGTTAAAACAAATTTGAAGCAGAGAGGTGGAAGAATGATAAATTTAGTTAATTCTTTCATATCTTTTTCAGAACAATAGTACAAAGAAAGATTTGCATATAATTTTTTGTAATTACTATTGATTTAAAATATAAGATATAATATAAAATAAAATATAAGATAAAATATTAAAACATAAGATATTAAAAAAGTTAAAATAATAAATAAATATATAATAAAGAGATAGAAAAAGGAAAACAAAAAAATAAAGAAAAATTGAAGGTGAAAATTTTTTGAACATAATACAGAACCAAAAATGATAAATATAACAAAGAAGATATCAAATAATGAATGACCAACTAAAATTGATTACTCTAATAATAGGGTAATATATTGTTTATATTTATTCATTATAATATATACCTATATATAATATATATTCTCTTTTTTTTTTATATATATATATATGTTTATCTCAAAAAAATAGAATATATATATATATATATATATATATATATTATTATATATATATATATATATACTATATATATAGTATATTATATTATATATATATACTATTATATATATAATATATACTATATATATATATATATATACTATCATATATATACTATATATATATTTACTAAACTTATCATTAATTACATAAACAACCTATACTATATATATATACTATATATATATATATATATATATATATAATATATATATATAATATATATATATATATATATATATATTATATATATATATATTCTTCTTCATTTATCTTTTTCTCCCCAAGACTGGGGGGTAAGGTGCGTACATGCATCGGAAAAGAAAAGCAGAGAAGAATATGACAAAAGTCGAAAAGAAAGCCCAAGGCCTTACCGGCCCCCTCTGTACCTTCAATTGTTAAGAATCTCGCAGTCAGGGAAAATCCACCCTAGAGCTTTCACGGGACCGCGACGGACCCTCACTATGGTAAAATCGTCAGTGTAAGATTTCATCCTTGGCCCAGGTGGGCCACAACCATACCCCCTCGCAACCCCGCCATTCACTCCTATATGCACCTTTATTCTCGCCTCTGCCAAAACTCACATTTTTCTCCTCCTTCAGACATTCGTTACTGACTCAATCCACTTTTTCTTGCGTCTCCCAGCCGGTTCGCGTTTCCAACACACTCACCATATACATCCGCTTAACCAACCGACTATCATTCATCCTTTCCACATGACCCAAAACCATCTCAACATACTTTCGTTTATTCTCTCAGTTACCTCTTTCTTCACACCACAACAACTCTCTAATACGTCATTCCTCATTATCAATTCTTCTCACACCTAGCACGCCCCAAAGAATGTTCATCTGAACACATTGAAACTGTAGATCTATACTTCTTATTCCAGACCAAAGTGGTCACTACTAATACAAATAACACAGGTAAACAAACATACCTCATGCAGACCCTAGGCGCCACTCAATACTTAGCTCCTTTTTACATTCACCAACAATTAATTGCACCAGCCACCTTCCTGCCATTCACAACTTCCTACTACACTCTGCATCATCCGTTCCCTTCTCATCCAACACTTATACCCTAAATATTTAAACTCAGACCACTTGTTCCAGCTCATAACTTCACATGAGGACTGTCCTTCACTCACAACTTAACCTTACTCTTATCTACGTTTAATTTGAAACCCCTCCTTTTACACACCTGCCAATCTCTCCACCAATCTCTCAAACTCTCTTCAGATTCGCCACACAAAAACCAAATCATCCGCACTATAATAGTAGCGGCGCACCCTCCACTCATCTCCAATCTCCATCATTCTAACACACCATTTCCTGTCACCCCCACCTCTATTCTTTCATACCCCCCATCCATATACAAATGAGATATCACTGCAGCAAACTATATATCACTAACATACATTATGTATATTCACTACATATATCTGTACCTATATATATAGAGTAAATATATACCATATCTAAACTATCTCTACTACACGTAATTATACTCATCTATTACTAATATATATATATATATATATTATAATATAATAATATATATTATATACTATACTATATATGATATACCATACTATAAATACCTATAATCAACACCGTATACTATACCTACCATAACCCTATAATATCAAATACTCATTCTATCTACTATATATCTAAACTTAACCTCAACGTACTCACGAACACCACACACGCTACTATATTATATATATATATATATACTATATATATATATATATATATATATATATATATATATATATATATATATTATATATATATATATATATATATATATAATATTAAATAGCGTTGACATTTATCATTAAAGCAATTAAAGATTTGATTTCACTTATGTACCATCTGATGTTTGCAACAGGTTAAAATTAAGAGTTTGTAAAATATGAAATTTTATTTTATCACAAGGAAAACATCTGAAAAATTAATAAATTTGTGTTTAAAAAGTAGAACATTATAAAAATGATAAAATAATTATGTTAATAAAATTTATGAAGCGTCAAAACTTTTTTTTTTAAAGGAAAATATGGATCAATTTTAACATTAGGTCTTAGGTGTCCGTGATCAAACATTGACCATAAGCATATTCCCCCCAAACAAAATTTTTACCCACAACCCAACACAAGTCTTAAAATTACAATGCTCTTTCTTACTTACAATCATCAAGCTCAGTTCCATTGTGTTGACTGATACTGGGAGCTCTCCAGATGTTTCACAAGACTTTTTTTTATTACCCCCAGCGTTCCAACTACTATGAGAATCACCACGATATCATTGGTGTTCCACATTCTCCTAATTTCGTGATTGAGCATTTGATATTTTATTTCCTAATCCCTTTCATATGCCATCACGTTTTCATCATTTGGGAATTCCACTTCTATTATGCAACATCTCTGTTCCCTGTTATCCTTGACTACGATGTCCGGTCTATTGTGGGTGACTATTACATCCGCTGGGATTATAAAATTATGAAGTAACAGCACCTCTTCGTTTTCGTCTATCACTTCACAATTGTATAGGATGACAGGTACGGCTAATGTCATGATGGCCTCTATTTTATTCCTAGCACTTAATTCCCATTTTAATATTGCTTTGGATCTTTTTAAATATTCTCTCTCTAGTTTCTTTTTCATTAACTTATGTTCCTCCTTCTCCGACTCCTCCACTCTTAGATATTTATAAGTATTTTCTTGCTCTAGTTGCCTTATGATGGGATCGTCTATTGTGATGTTCTCATTCTCCATTCTTCTCCCCATCCTGAGTGTAAGGAAAGCACATTTATCCAGACCAAACTCCATACATATATTTTCGGAAAACTTCTTGACTACCTCCTCCACCTGCTTGATTTTCATGCTTTACCATGTGCTTTTTTAAACTTTCCATCTCAATACATTCGTAGTTGCATTCTAAACATTTAAATTTAAAATTTGAATGTGTTAACATGTGTGATTCTAAGACATATTTCTGATTACACTCAAAGCTGCAATCAGAACATTTAAATAACTTAAGTTTTGCATGTGTTAACATGTGTATTTTCAAGTTTACTTTCTGATTACACTCGTAGTTGCACTCGGAACATTTAAATAATTTAAATTTTTTTTTTTTTTTTTTTTTTTTTTCTTCTTTACTTAGAGGTTTTAATCCTTCATCCTGGTCCAAACCTTGGACCTAAGGTATGAAGGATTTCTAGGTACTCCCTAGCACGAGTCTTAGGATTGCTAGGCTTTTCTTTATCACTTCCATGACCACATCTTTAACTACGATGTTAGGTAGCTTTTTTGCGTATGTGGTCATGCTCTTCTTCACCACTCCAGTTGCTCCAACAACTATTGGTATAATCTCCACCTCCTCCACCCCCCACATTCTTCTTATGTCATACTTTAATCTTACATATTTTACTTCCTTTTCTCTCTCATATAATGTTACTCTATTGTCCCTGCTTATTCCAATCTCTATGATATAACATTTCTGTGTTCTCTTTTCTCTTACTATTATGTCTGGTCGGTTATGTGGTGTAGGTATAGATGTTGGTATTGTATGGTCGTATAGGATTATGGCTTCCTCATTTTCTATTATTGCGGCTGGTTTGTGCTGCCAGTATTTATCGGTATCTATTTCAAAATTATATTTTTGGCATAATTTCAAATGAATCATATTGCAGATTGTGTTATGTCTATCTGTGTATAATCCCATTTGTATCAGTGTGTCGCATCCTGTCAAAATATGGTTTACTGTCTCTGTTTTATCCTTGCACATTCTGCATATTTCCGTGATTTCCTCCTTTTCTATATTTTTCCTGAACCATTTTGTTCTTAGTATTTGATCTTGTGCCGCTATTAGTGTTCTCTCGTCTTCTTTTTTTAGGTATCCCCCTGTTAAAGGTTCTACTGTATGTTCCTTATCGATGTAGATCTGGTCCAGTACATCTATCCTAAAGTGTTTTCCACATACATGCTCCTTCCATTTGGTGATATCATTATTTATTCTTGCCTGCTTGTATTTGTCTTTCAGGTCTTTTATTTTCTTTCCTACTTCTGTTATGTTTCTGAATTCTCCTACCTCAATCTCTACTCCTTCCAGGTAATCCTTTTCTTTTTTTGTATTTGATGTTGTTGGGGGTTTCATCATCTCGTGCTCATACACCCATCTCATAAATTTACTTTCTCTACTCTCTAAATATTTACTTAAACCTATTATCTCTGTTTTATATATTCTATCAATTTGTGGAACCCCCATTCCTCCTTCATTTCTAGGTACATAAATCCTTGGCATGCATTGGTTTTTGTAGATTATCTTATGGGCATGTAACATTTTTCTTGTTTTTACGTCTATCCCATTTATCTCATGTTGGAACCAATCTATTATACCAAAGCTGTATGTGAGGACGGGGACTGCTAGAGTTCTTAAGGCGATAATTTTATTTCTTGGTTTTAATTCTGATTCTAAGATGCTTTTCATTCTTTTTATATATTCTTTTGTTATTTTTTCTTTCATCCTTTTTGACTCTATTTCATCAGACTCTTCAATTCCTAGATATTTGTAAGTATTGCCTTGTTCTAATTCCCGTATTTCCGTATCATTTATCCTTATGTTACCAGCTTCTGTTCTTCTTCCTTTTTTGAGACTTACAAATGCACACTTATCTAACCCAAATTCCATACATATATCTGTGGAATATCGCTTTACAACCTCTACCTGTTTTTCCGATTCCTTTTTATTTGGAGCATATAATTTTATGTCATCCATATAGAAAAGGTGTGATATTTTCTTTGCCTTTTTCTCTCTCATTGAATTAATTCTATAACCATTTTCCAAGTTATTTATTAGTGTGCTTAGGGGATTGAGAGCCAGTATGAACAATAGCGGGGAAATAGAGTCTCCTTGAAAGATACCTCTTTTTATTTTTATTCCTTCTATTTTTATTTGTCCTTTTTCATACGGCAGTACCAGGTCTGTCCTCCATTTCTTCATTGCTTCATCTATGAAGTCTACAACCAGGTCATTAATTTTGTAGATCTTAAGTACTTCCTTAATCCACTTATGAGGGACGCTATCATATGCCTTCTTGTAATCGATCCATACCATACTGAGATTTTTCTGCCCTTTTCTACTATTTTCCATAATCATCTTGTTTATTAATAATTGATCCTTTGTTCCATAACTTCCTTTACTGCAACCTTTTTGTTCTTCATTAATTATGTCATTTACTTCTAGGTGTGTTGCTACCCTTTTCGTCATGACTCCAGTAAGTATTTTATATATGGTTGGTAAGCATGTGATTGGGCGGTATTTGCTCGCTAATTCTGTTTCTTCATTTTTTGGAATTAATGATGTAATTCCACTAGTGAGCCATTCTGGAATTTCTTCTTGTTTTTCTATTAGTTTGTTAAAACTCTCTGTTAGAGGTTTTATTAGTACTTTTAGTTTCTTTAACCATACATTATGTACTTGATCTTTGCCTGGTGCTTTCCAACTTCCACTCCTTTTAATAGTACTTTTTACTTCATTTTCTGTAATTCTTCCACCTTCCATTGGTATAATCGCTGTTATTTGGGGGTTGTCTACCATTTCTCTTTTCCACTCGGCCTCATTATTAGGATTAACTTCACTTTCATAAATTTCCTTCCAAAATCGCTCAACTTCTTCTTTAGGTGGTGGTTTTTCTACTTTAATCGTATCCTTTCTTAATTCTCTATAAAGTTTTGCCGGGTCCTCTCTAAATATTCTATTCTGTATTTTTTCTTTTTCTGTTTTTTCATATCTTTGTCTTTTTTTTAAAATTTGTATGTTTTAACATGTGTGATTTTAAGTTTCCTTTCTGATTACATTCATAGTTGCACTCAGAACATTGAAATAATTTAAAATTTGTATGTTTTAACATGTGTGATTTTAAGTTTCCTTTCTGATTACATTCATAGTTGCACTCAGAACATTTAAATAATTTAAAATTTGTATGTTTTAACATGTGTGATTTAAGCTCTGTTACATTCATAGTTGCACTCAGAACATTTAAATAATTTAAAATTGGCATGTTTTAACATATGTGATTTTAAGCTTCCTTTCTGATTACATTCGTAGCTGCACTCGGAACATTTAAATAATTTAAAATTGGCATGTGTTAATATGTGTCTTTCTAGGTAAGCTTTTAGATTACATTCGTAGCTGCATTCGTAACATTTAAATAATTTAAAATTTCTATGTGTTAACATGTGTGATTTTAAGTTGCCTTTCCGATTACAATTGTAGCTGCATTCGGAACATTTAAATAATTTTGTATTTGAGTGTTTCAACAGATGAGATTTTAATGTTGATTTAAAATTACATTCATAATTGCAATGCGCACATTTAAAGTTTCTTTCACGGTGTGATTTCATATGATTTTTCAACTCGTATTTGGTTTTAAAACTAAAATTACAAATGTCACAAAGAAATTTTTCATAATCCAATTTTTCAATACGTTTGTCATGTCTTCTTGATGTTTGAGATGTGCTTCTTAAAGAAGCTTCCGCTTCAAGTATGCCACCCTCTTCTTCTGCATCACCACTGGGGGTCTGTAGAAAAAAAAACAGAAACATCAAAATGAGAAAATATTAATACTTATCAAGTTGTTTTATACTAGGGATGTACCGATACCAGAAAAGAGGCCGATACCGACACCGATACTCTATTTTTTTAGGTGTCGATACCGATACTTTAATTAATATAATAAATGCACAGTAATATGATAGAACATTTGTGTACTGCTAGGCAACTCAGGATTGAATTCCCTGTACAACCAATACTTAGTCATTTATTTCATATTTGGTTTTGGTCAAGAATATTTATTTTATAAATTAAAATAGTATCTTTAAGGAATAATAAATGCAAATATAATATTAATAACTTTTTTATGTTTGTGTTTATTCAAAAATATTCCATTTTCATTTTCCAGTAAGTATTAACAAAGCTTAGCTACTAGCTTTATGTTTTAACATGATTACAATTTATAAGAAGATTCTTTAACTAGCTATAATATAAAGAATAAAAATAATGAAAGAAGAGATCTCAATTAGTCAGCTGAAAAGACAAAATAAAGAAACGCTATTACTCAAACATGACATAATAATAATATACTCCTTTAAGATAAAAATAGATATAATTCAATGAAAGTAAAATTCTCAAATTGCGATGCAAAAACATTAAGCTTTCACTAGTATCTGGCGAGAGCCTGTTCCTTTTTGGTGTGTTTACATTCCCACCTACACTAAAAATACGCTCGCTCTCGACTGATGAGGGAGGGGCTGATAATTATTTGCTTGCAAGCACTGATAATAATGGAAACCTTGGCCCATTTTCATGCCACCACATGAAAGGATTCTCTTCTGTAGGCAGCATCTCCATGTTTTCGTAGAACCTCATCTCCTCTTTCACAGATTGCAAATTTGAATTATCTTTGCTCCTTGATGACTGTCTCTTCAGTTTTTTCGATGAGGTTCCTTGATTCATTTGAAGGTGAATGAGATGTCAATGCAATTTCGGCCATGAACTTATCAAAGTCTAACATATCCAAATCCTCTTCATCTTCAGTAGGTTTATTTACTGAAAAGCCACCATCGTCACTATCAGTGCTGTTGCCAGGGGTTGCTGATAAGGCGGCTTCCACTTTTGTGAATCTTTTTTTTTTTTTTTTTTTGGTCACGCGAGCAGGCTCCTCGGTTATGCTATTTAAATGCATTCTAGAAGTGGTTCACCGTCGGAGATGCCATTCTTGTGGGGTTTCAGCTAGCTTAATGAATTCCTTATTAGAACCTTTTATTTTTTACAGTTGTCACCGCCGCTCACGGGCAGAACCCTATTCAAGGAGCGGATGTTGAACGCCTCAAAAATTCATCTAACGCAAATTACGCAGATGAGCATAGACGCAGGCTTTAAAGTGAGGGAGATTAAATTGAGTAGGAAACACAGAAGATGGAAGAGAATTCCACAGAACAGAGGTGGCAGGAAAGAAGAAAGCACCGCAGCGAGCTAGTCTGGAGTTACTAATATCAACACAAAACTTATGTGCCGACACAGGGTCAAGTGAACTAGAAAGTACAGGACAGTTTATAAGCATTTTGGCCTTTGACTAGACCCTATCCAAAAGCCGGGTGAAATCAAGAGCCCCCCCAGATATGAGAGCAGTACTCCATAAAAGGTGGATAAGAGACCCCTTGTATAGCTGAGTAATTCAGAAAGAGGAAAGTCTCGCAGTCTAAACAGAACTCCCAGTTTCTTTGATGCCGCCCTAGCAACAGGTGTGATGTGAGGTTTCCAAGACATTTTTTTGTTTATGTTAAGGCCAAGATTGTTTATATTGTCAACAGTAGAGAAGAGAGAACCGTCGAAAGAGATAAGTTGGAAGGTGTTTTTGAGAAGGAGTTTTGTAGTTGTGTTTATAAAGAATTTTTAAATTTCACAGGTTGAGACGACCCCATCAGGAAATTCTATCCAGATCAGCGAATAGAATCGGAAAGATTAGACGAGAGGCAATTCTAGAAGTAAAGAGGGAGCAGAATTGAAATGAGTTGAAGAATGAAGGGTCGAGCTTCACAGCATATGAGTGGATAGAGTTAGATGTGCAGGTGAGATCATTAATGAAAAGCAGGAATAAAATAGATAATACAGAACCCTGAGGAACACCACTACTGACAGAAAAAGAAGAAGCAGCCCCATCAACAAATACCAGCCGATATTGAGCGATTTCAAAGAAAGCTAGACATAAGTGCTAAAAGAGAAGAAGGAAACCCAAAGGAGGAGCTTGGAGAGCAGCATTGCGTCATTTGCAGTCAAAAATGCTTTGGATATATCAAGCGCCACCACGCAAGTCTCCCCGTAGTTCCTAAGAGAGGAAAACCATAAATCTGTTAAATAGGAAAGTATATCGCCAGTTGACCTTGTTTTGTAAGCCTGTAATTAAGGACGGAAAAGAAGGGAATGCAGATTCCAGATGCTCTAAGAAGTGAGAGTTGAGAAGGGTTCCAAAGATCTTAGATAGAATGCAAGTTATAGCTATAGGGCGATAGTTTGAAGGATCAGAGCGGCTTCCTTTTTTCGGAATAGGGTGGACATAAGCGCGCTTCTAACACTGAGGGAAAGTGCTAGTATTGAGACATAGAGAATATAGTTGAACGAGGGGCGTGGTCAGCACGGAAGCACACTCCCTTAAAACTCGGGGAGGAATGCCGTCCGGGCCACCCGCCTACCTAACGTTCATAGATTTTAGGAGCCCATACATCCGATCAAATGTAATCACAGGTAAAGACATAGGACACCTGAGAAGAGAAGAAGGAGGAAGAGAACAGAATCATCCAGGGTTGAGTTAGAGGAAAACAGGAGGCCAAAGAGATTGACCTTTTCAGTTGGAGTATTAGCAAAAGAACCATCAGAGCGAATAAGAGGAGGAAAGGATGATTTACAGAAGTTGTTAGAGATATTTTTGGTAAGAGGCCAGAAAGATTTGTCAGTAGAACCAAGGAGGTAAGCACACTTTCGTTTAATGAACGTCCGCTTTGCTCGTTGAAGAATACCCTTGCAACTATTTCTAGCTAAATGAAAATTAGCAAGAGTGATAGGAGAACGAGAATTTTTCCACACCCGATACCACTGTCTCTAGCCCGAATGGCCAGAGAACAAGCACGATCGAACCATGGATTTTGAGGAGAAAAAGCATTTAGTTGAAGAAGGAATGAACCTGCTCATCCCATCAACGATTACAGCTCCCACTTTATCGGCAGAAGCTGAAGCGTCTTCAGAGTCAAAGCAGTCACTCCATTTATAGTTTGCGTAGAAGCAACGCAATGCCCCCCAATCGTCCCGATCAAAGTGCCCGAAAAACCACATAGGGCAGGATGGAGCTGTTGGAGAGAAAGTATTAAAATTAAGAGATATAAGGTTGTGGTCAGATTTACCGATAGGAATGAAGGTGGTGTATTTATAAAAAGAAGGACTAGTGGTGAAACATAGGTTGTGTTTAAGAATTGGTTGGGACGATCCGGAATGTATGTAGGTTCTTTAATTAGTTGCTCCTGATCGTTGAGAATACTGAATGATTCGGCTTCCTCCCCACCTAAATCAGTATGAGAGGAACCCATCCATTCAGTGTTGTGTACATTGAAATCCCCTAAATAGAGGACCTCAGTATTTGGATGAGAAGATATAACAGTTTCGTGAGAAGTAGTAAGGTAATCAAAAAGGCATGAAAATCTGTTCTGTTAGGAGAACAGTAGCAGAGGCACAAGATTATTGTAGTAGAAGGAAGAAAGATTTTAAGCCACAGAACATCGAAGTTAGGAGATTCGAGATTCTCGAGACGTGTTATAGGAGTGTTTATGTTTACATAGGCAATTATAAAATAAGTTATAGTTGGATATATTAAACGAGTTAGAGGATGAATTCTTAGCCATCTGGGTCTCAGACAAGAGCAAAATTAGTTAGAGTTACAGAGGTGGTATCCCACGGATGCAGAGTTAGAGTGCAAGTCACTGATGTTGGTAAAGTCAATAGAAAGCCCGCGCCTGTGCAAATCTGCTATCATACACGAACACACAATCATAAAAAAAAAAAAAAAAAAAAAACAGGCAGAAACAAACAGACAAAAACCAAAGGAGAAATGAGGAAAAAAATTATTCGTACGCTAAAACCTAAATTTAAAACCTGAAATTTTAAAACGCTAAAACCCTATTTACAGTAAATATCTAAAATATGAATAATCCAGAAAGTTTAAAAACACTCGCGCACTCACACACACTCACGAAATTGCGTACAAAAAAAGAAAAAAAATACTATTGATCAACTAAAAAAGTGGAAGCTAAATCTGTATAAATTATAATAATGGCTATCCAAATAGGTAAATGTTACGCTAAAACCCAAGCTGGAGAAACGCTAAAAATCTGTTAAAAAGAAGTCAAGGAAAAAAATAAAAAACATAACCTAGTACTACCTATATATATCGAAACTAGATTTATTATTGAATCTAAAAGTTTCTCATAATTTTTCATCCAAAAAGTAAGAAGTATCGGCCAAGTATCGGCCATATTAACCAATACCGATACCGATACCCAGAAAAATGGCCGATACTGCCGATACCGATACTATCGGTACATCCCTATTTTTATACAAAACATTACATGAACAAAATAATCAGATCTCATTTGTAAAACAATCTTTCAATGAAAACTGAGAAAAAAAAAAATTATGAATATATATATATATATATATATATATATATATATATATATATATATATATATATATATATATATATATATATATATATATATATATATATATATATATATATATATATATATATATATATATATATATATATATATATATATATATATATAAGATTCAAGCTAACCTATAGCAGGGTCTCATTTGTAATTGCATGAATATGAGAAAGTGCATCAAACACCTTCCATCGATAGCTTATGGAAATGAGAGTGGTTGATATATATATATATATATATATATATATATATATATATATATATATATATATATATATATATATATATATATATATATATAGAGAATATATATATATATATATATATATATATATATATATATATATATATATATATATATATATATATATAACAGGTAACCACTGCTCATGGGCAGAGCCATTTTCGAGGGGCCAAAAAAACTTGATGGGGAAACCCACCCCATCGTAAGAATAACCCAAATCTCTGAGGTGACCACAGACGGAGGACTTAACGAAAGGGAGATTCAATACAGCAGAAAAAATTGATGAAGTCAGAAAGTTCCACAGAAGAGAGGGGGGTGGAAAGGAGGCACCCCAATGAACAAGCCTAGGGTTCCCAATATTCACATACAATTCATGAGAAAGCCGGGCACCCTTTGTGCAACGAGGGCAACACATTGGTGGCGAGAGGTCAATTCCCTTGAGCAAGGGCGGATAAGACCCTTATATAATAGGAATAACTGTTAGGAAGAAATAAATTCTTGCAACCTGAATAGAACTCCCAGCTTCTTTGATCCCACCTTAGCAACCGTTGTGAGATGAGGTTTCCAAGATAGTTTATTGTTTATGTTCAGACCAAGAATGTTTATGTTCACAGGTGAGTGGGAGAGCCGTCGAAGAAGATAGGAAAGTTGGAGGTGTTTTTGAAAAAGATGTGAAGATGATGTTTTTTAAAGAGTTGAACTTTACAAGGTTGAGGTTACCTCATCGGGAAATCCCATCCAGATCTGTAAGAATAGAATCGGAATGCTGAAGTCGAGAAGCAATGCTAGAAGTAAAAGAGGAAGCAATTTGAAATGAGTGGAAGAATGGAGAGTTGAGTCATCGGCATAAAAATGAAGAGTTAGATGTGCTGCTGAGAAGATGGTTAATGAAAAGAAAGAAAAAAGTTCTGGAGATAGAACAGAACCTTGTGGAACACCACAATTAAAAGGGAAGGAAGAAGAGGTCGCTCCATCAACAACTGCTGATATGGAACAATCTGAGAGAAAAATAGACATAAGTGAGTAAAGAGAAGGAGGAAACCCAAAGGAAAGGAGCTTAGAGAGCAATGACAACAAGCCACACCCAGTCAAAGGCTTTCGATATGTCAAGTGCCACCACGCATGACTCCACATAGTCCCTAGGGACAGAAGAACATAGATCAGTGAGAGAGGAAAGAATGTCACCAGTTGACCTCGAACGTCGAAAATCATACTGGTGATCAGAAAGGAGGAAATGAGATTTTAAATGATCCAGAAAATGAAGTTGAGAAGATGAGAAGAGTTTCAAAGATTTTAGACAGAATACAAATTAAAGCTATAGGTCGATAGTTAGGATCAGAGTGGCTACTTTTCTTCAGAATTGGTTGAATATATGCGTGCTTCCAGCATTGAGGGGAAAGTGCTAGAATTAAGGCATAGAGAGTAAAGCCGAAAGAGGACAGGCACCAGCTCGGAAGCACACTCCCTCAAAACACGAGGAGGAATATCGTCCGGGCCACTAGCCTTCCCAACGTTCATAGATCTCAGGATCTCATGCACCCAATCATGTGAAATCACAGGAGGAGCCATGGGACACCTGAGAGGAGTAGTAGAAGGGTTGCCAGAATCGTCCTGGGTGGAATTAGATGAAAAAAGGAGGCAGAACAGATTAGCCTTTTCAGAAGGAGTATTAGCTACAGATCCGTCAGAGCAAATAAAAGGTGGAAAGGGAGATTTACAGAAGTAATTAGAGATGTTTTTGGCAAGGGGACAGAAATTTTTATCAGAAGAAGATCCATGCAGGCCAGCGCATTTCCTTTCTGAGGAAAGAACGCTTAACCTGACGAATAATATCTGCAACAATCCTGAGCTGAACAAAAATTGGCAAGAGTGATAGGAGAAGAGTTTTTCTATTTCCGAAAAGCATTGTCTCTGTCATGAAGAACAATAAAACAAGTGCCATCGAACCACAAATTTTGAGGAGAAAAAGATATATATATATATATATATATATATATATATATATATATATATATATATATATATATATATATATAGTCAATATATATATTTATTTATATATATCTTTTTTCTATGTTTATATATATATATATATATATATATATATATATATATATATATATATATATATATATATATATATATATATATATAGTCAAGTGGGGTTTAAAAAAAAGGGCCAAGTTAGGGAAAAAAAATTCCCCTACCCCCCCCCCCCTTTTTTCTGCTGTATTGGTAGCTGAACTATATTTAGCAACTTCTATGCCCAGTTCTATGAATCTGCTACAAAATGACTAGTTTCAAGAGAAAAAAAATTGGACCCTCTATTGAAATATGGTCATTTTAATTTTTTTACAGATATTGCCAAGTTGGCTACCATTCTCTCTATGTATTGGATTTTTGAAAAAAAAATAAAAAATTTCATTAATGGTACATATTGGTAGTGCTTTTATATCAATAATAGTTTTCATATTAATTCACTGGTTTTCTGTATATAACAGATTTTTTATTACCCCATAAATTTTACATTTTCCCCTCATCTTTATTTTTTTTATTTTATTTATTTATTTATTTTTTTTGCTTTTTTCATTTTTTAGCGATTTCAACTTTCGTCTTGCCATATTATATATATATTCTTTTGCACTGAGTCCGATTTTGGGATCTATGATCCCAAATTTGAGGGTGGGACCCCCTTTCAGGGTTTGAAACCCTTTTTACGAGGTTATGGTTATCATATCTTCTTCAAACTTGCTACAATGACTGCTGGTGGTGTCGCCTACCTTGACCTTTGTTTTTGAGCCTCTATGCCCAATGTGATGGGGCTGAGCCAGAAAACTTGCAAATGCGCTTAGATAGATGAAACTTGGCGAGTGCATAGAAGAAACTGAATAAATTAGAGTACTGAGCATAAGTTAAATAATGGCTCAAGTGAGTTGGTGCAGTGCGGTACCCAGTTGGCAGAGTAGTCTGTCCAAAACCCCTATTAGGGAGTCTTAGAGACATTGTGATTGTATCCCCCTCAAATTTGGTATACCCCTTCTTATGAGGTAACCTCGTCGTAGATGAGGTTACATCCCAGGGGGGTGCTGAGCCCCCAAAGTTGGTTATGGCTATAGTTAGATGGTAAATAAGCTGCTGAAATTATTATAGGAAATATTCTATATATATATATATATATATATATATATATATATATATATATATATATATATATATATATATATATATATATATATATATATATATATTATATATATATATATATATATATATATATATATATATATATATATATATATATATATTGCATAAGGTGACATATCAAATCACCCCCATGTACAAAGTAAAGATAAATTTTAATTTTTAGATTAGTTTTATTTAAAAGAAAAATTATTATTTTTTTTTTTAATAAGATGTCTACATTCTAAAGGAAGAACATCATTAATTATAAGGTAATTTTATTTCTATTATAATGAAATAAAATATTTTTTACCCCATTATTGTTTTTTTTTTACCTCTTTTGTGGAGGTAAAAAAAAACGTGTTTTTTGCTAATAACTTCTAACATAAGGAATAATTTATTTTAAAGCATATACCATTTTATTCCCACTATATACCTTAACCTTATGAATAACTAACTTTTGTTTTAAGTTCAATATTCTAAATGTGAGATCAAAGTTTAGGGCTTTTTTTTTTTTTTTTACCGCTCTTGACTATATATATATATATATATATATATATATATATATATATATATATATATATATATATATATATATATATAGATATATAAATATAACCCATATATATATATATATATATATATATATATATATATATATATATATATATATATATATATATATATATATATATATATATATATATATATATATATATATATATATATATATATATATATATATATATTTATTTTTATATATATATATATATATATATATATATATATATATATATATATATATATATATATATATATATATATATATATATACTAAATATATATATATATATATATATATATATATATATATATATATATATATATATATATATATATATATATATATAATATATATATATATATATATATATATATATATATATATATATATATATATATATATATAGAGTTATAAAAAAAAAATTTTTTTTTTAATTTTTTTTTTTAAAAAAAAACAATTTTAAAGCAAAATGTTTTTGTTTTTTAAAATTATCTCTTAATGTATATTAAAGATGTTTTAAATTATACAGTAGTACCAATACCCCTTCTAGGCCAAAATATTGACTATTAATACGAATTTTATATATACAGTGTATAAATATATATATATATATATATATATATATATATATATATATATATATATATATATATATATATATATATATATATATATATATATATATATATATATATATATATATATATATATATATATATATATATATATATACACACGATCAAAAAGGATGGTATAACAGGTGGTTTGGGGTGGCAGGGAATGAGAATGGTAGGAAGGTGATTGATTTCTGTGACAGGAGAGGTATGTGTAAGTAATACTTTCTTTACACACAAGAGTATCCATAAGTATACTAGAGTTGAAGTAGAGGTTGAGATGGTATGGAAGTGAAAGTATGATTGATTTTGTGTTGGTGAAGAGGGAGGTGGAAGTATGTATTGGATGTTAAAAATCAGTGAGAGGTTTAGGAATGGGATTATCGGATCATTATGTTGTTCTATGTAAAAATTAAGTTAGTGGGGAAATAGATGGAGAGGAATGAGATAAGGAAGGAAGTAGGAAAAGTTAAGCGTGAGAAGTTAAGTGAACAAGGTTATAAGGATAAGTATGTAAGAACG